>JAUPMG010167338.1:0-10669 GCA_031762675.1 Pachysandra terminalis
TGATATTAGTGTTAGTGCCTCTTGTATGATGCACGTGGCCCAATTCTCATCCTTAAAAACGATGCATTTAGTGTAGGGTAGTCTGACTATTGAGAAATACCCCGTGAGGATGGGAGAGTACTTTACTTACTTTACTTATATCTGGATGCCACAATTGTACACCATTTGCACATATCTCTATACCACACCTTGTTCACAATCACACACAGTCCAAAATGCTGGAGCATGAGTGAATACACTTCATAGTAGGTATACACATTCTGGCTTTTAGCTTGTGTCTGTTGTTTTACTATTTTTCAGGTTCAGGAGCATAGACGTAAAGAGGGAGTTCGAAATGGGTAGCGCACTCTAATAGACTTGATGATTTAGTTTAGACTAAGAATGTAAAAACCTAGAAATTATTAGATTTCAATTCTAGGCGTATTTTAGTTACTTCTATCTTACTAGAACTATTAGAACTTCCACTTATGAATCTAATTTTGTTAGCCACACCAGTAGAGATACGGGGGGAAGGTTGCACTTTAACTGGAAAACCCAAGTAATCGGGAATTTCCTGTTCGGGTCATGACAATAGGTCTCTATTAACTTGGCTGTCAGATACAGCCTCCCAGTAGAGCTTCCCCTTCTCAGCAACGTCAGAGATAATTTGGGCCAAAACAAAGTGCTCATCCCTGTAGTCATTTCTGAACACCCTTGCATTCCTTTCCAACCAAAGATGGTAGACTGTGGCAAGGAAAGCTATCTTGCGGATAGTGCCAGGAAAGTCCCTACCACAGAATCTTTTCGAGTACCACTTCACCAGATCAGGCCAGTCCATATTAGGGGGATTGATGCAGCATCTTCTCAAGACCTCACGCCATATGGAATCAGATTAAGTACAAGAGAAGAAGAGGTGGTTGTGATAGTCAGAAGTGGTCCTGCATAGGGCACATGTTGCAGCAGGTAAAGCACCAAAACCAATTAATCTGTCCAGGGTTAGTAATCTGTTTTGGACGGCCAGCTAAAAAATGAAGGAATGTCTAGGATGTGGCCACGAAACCAAATAAGACCCCTCCAAAGGACCTTGGGAGTATCAATTCTCAGGGCAGAACAAGTGTCCTTGATATTATATATCCCCACCCTGCTAGGTTTCCAGATAATTCTATCATTGTGAAGATAGGAATGAATGGGGATCTGATCCAGACAGCTCCAGATGTTCAGTAGGGTTGTATGATTAGAATGGGGAGGGGGGGGGGGGGGGATTTCAAGAACCCTCATGGATGATAAAATCCACCTTGTCTGATCTGGATAGCCTCGCCTGATACAAGGTTGTGTTTGAGACAAGAAAGTGCATGGGACCCCAAGGGTACCATCCATCCCACCAAAGGGAAGTATCCTTTCCATCAGCAATAATGTGCCCAATCAGCTTACCCACATCAGCTCTATAAAGTAGAATCTTCCTTCAGATCCATGAACAAGAAGTTGGGCATCTCATACTCCAGAAGTTTTTATCATTGATTAAGTTGCGTCTAGTCCATCTTGCCCATAAGCTTTGATTCCCAGAAGCAAGTAACTAAGCATACCAAAATATAGCAGCCCTGTTCCACAGCTCCAGGTCTCGAAGCTCCAAGCCACTAGATTCCTTAGGGGAACAAACCAACTTCCACTCCACCAGGTGGGGTTTGTTACCAGCTCCACCCCACAGGAACTTTGCACAAATCTTATTGATTTCATGGATTACTCTTTTTGGTAAGATAAATATGGTCATCCAATGAGTAGACATGCTCATGAGGACACTATTGATGAGTTGAATCCTGCCAGCATAAGACAACATTTTTCCCTTCCAATCACTCATCATTCTATGGATCATATCAATGATGGGATGACAGTCCTTAATCTTTAATCTTTTAAAGATCAGAGGGACCCCAAGGTAGGTAGAAATAAGGATACCACACTGCATCTGAAAGGCCTGAGACAACTCAGTTTTCCTAGTTTCCTCCATGCCTGCCATATAAATACAACTTTTACTACGATTCACCCTCAGACCTGAACAATCAGTGAACCACTCAAGGTCCGCAATTATTAGTCTCAAGGAATCAGCATCACCATGTGTGAATACAAACAAATCATCTGAAAAACACACCAGTGATATCTCGTTCTCTTTGCAATCGGAGTGAAACTTGAATCCAGGCTTTAAGGTTGTGCTTTTCAATCTTCTAGCAAGGACCTCCATTACCATAACAAATAAGTAGGGAGACAGGGGATCCCCTTGCCTTAATCCCCTACCACCTTTGAAGAAACCCTCCAATCCTTCATTCAAGGATATAGAGAATGAAATAGTTGTAATACAGGCCATAATCCACCTGATAAGCCGTGTTGGGAATCTCCAAGTCAACAGCATGTGGTATATAAATCCCAACTAACCAATTCATATGCTCCTTTAAGATCAAGTTTAAGGGCACATCTGCTTATTCCCTTGTTGAGGTGATAGTCATGCATGAGTTCATAGAACAGACATATATTATCTGAAATTCTTCTTCTGAGGATGAAAGCAGATTGATAGTCACCAATAAGATGCTGTAGTAAGGGTTTAAGTCTATTGGCAATGAGTTTAGATATGTATTTGTATAAAACATTGCAGCAAGCAATAGGCATAAAATCACTGACCTCATTAGCACCACTCTTTTTGGGAACAAGAGTGAGGATGGTATGGTTGATCTGTTTCAGAAGGGATCCATGAGAAAAGAAGTCGAGGATAGCCTTAGACACATCACCACCAGTAATATCCCAAGTTGCTTTGTAAAATTCAGCCATGAAGCCATCAGGGCCCGGAGCCTTGTCATTGGGTAATGAAAATATGAAATTCTTAATCTCTCCAATGGAGATATCTTCAGCAACCAGTTCAACATCATTCACAGAAGGCCCCTCACACAAAATATCACACTAGTCCCCAGGTATATAGAACAATTGAGGAGTGCCAATTGTCCCAGAGAAGTGATGCACAAGTATATTCACAATTCCACTCCTTTCAGTGCACTAATTACCCAGGCTATCATTTAAGCTCATAATTTTGTTGGCAGCTCTGTGCTTGACCATGGAGCTAAAAAAGAATCGTGTATTACTGTCTCCACGTTTAAGCCACTGTATCCTAGATCGTCGCCTTAACTGGTCCTCAACTTGCCCCAAAAGATCTTTATAGTAAGCCCTAAGGGAACTTTCTTTCTCCTCCAAGTTACTGCCGGGTTGGTTGCTGAGAATGGTAGCCTGAACAAATTCAAGCTCCACCTTGGTATTATGTAATCTACTGTCAAGGTCCAAGAATTTTTCTTTACTCCAAACCTTCAGCAATGGCTTGAGACATTTTAGTTTAGAGACCAACATGAACATAAGGGAGCCTCTGAACTGGTGCAGCCATGCTTCCTTAACAATATCCATAAGGCCAGGTTGTTCAATCCAGAAGCTAATGAATTTGAATGGGGAATTAACCTTTGTATTATCCTCAAACATAGTCACCAGTGCAGGGGAATGATCTGAAAGGCCGGGACTAAGGAAATCCACCTCAGTAGCTGAGAATTTACATCCAAGTTGACAAGGGCACGATCAAGCTTAGTTTTGATGTTTCCATCACCCTGAGATTTGTTGGACCAGGTGAAGTAGCACCCTTTACTCCTTAGGTAAAATAGTTCCAGTTCATCAATAACTTTGTTGAATTCCTCCACAGCTCTCCAGTTAATAGGGCGGCCCCTAGATTTCTCTGGGGTTTCTCTAACAACATTAAAGTCAGCCACAACCACCCAAGGCTTGTCAGTGTACATCACCTTGAGAGATCTCCATAGTGCCCTCCTCTCAAACATATCATTTGCAGCATAGATAAAGGAAGCGAAGAAGCTCTCTTCGTTGGCACAACATACAGCCTCAGTGTGTATCAATTGCTCTGAGACATTCATAACTCTAATGTTGATCACAGCAGGATTCCATAGAACCCAAATTTGACCCCGCAATGAGTACTCATAATTGCATTTCCAATTCCATCCTGGTACCAAGTTTTGAATGATGGCCAAGCTATTGATACTACGAAATTTAGTTTCAACACTGCTAATAAAAGACAGCTTTTTAGTGTTAATCAAGCTCCTAACTTTTCTCTGCTTGAGAGGGTCATTGAGACCTCTAACATTCCATGATGCCCACGCAATCATTTTGATGCTCTGCGGAGAGAAGCCCTAGTGACCTTTGTCACAGTCTCCCTGGCACTCAGGCCCTTCACCTCCTCCATATAGGGTCCAGTCCCCTTTTTCTTGTTTTTCTTTGTATCATGGCTTACTGATGCAGGTGAGGGGGTCATCTTCTTAGTCACCACCCCTACCTCCGTGGGGCTGCGAACAAGGGGTGTTTGTATGGGTTCACTCTTCCTAGCCTTCTCATCATCCTCCATATAGTCTGGGTCAGAGAGACAGCTATATTTATTGTTCGTAGTTACAGGTTCTCTCCCCACGGGTACCGTGCTAGCAGGGGTGCCCAGTATACTGACAATAGTCCCACTCTCAGGCATTCCCTCATCCACAATAGAGGCAACAGTCTCAGGGGCCACATATACTGGCTGGGGAACATTTTCCGCATCCACATCTACATGATCAACACCATGATAATCAGTACACATCTCCTGTACATTACTATCAAATCTTCGTCCAATGAGTCTCCATACCTTCATTTGCTTACTGCACTTGTTGTTACCATGCCCAAAGCATTTACAATGTGAACAACGGGACGGTTTCCAGGGGTATTCAGCCCTCACCTCAAGGACCTCATGCTTTGTTTGAACCCAGATTGTGGAAGGTAGTTCCTTGTCCGCCGTTACTTCAATGCAAACCCGTGCAAAGCTCAGGCGTGTTCCCATTTATGTCGCCTTATCCATACAAAGCGGTTTCCCATTCTCACTAGAAATATAACTCATCCCCTCAGTTATCCATAATTGTAAGGGGATGTCGTAAAGCTTCACCCAAACCAGTAATGTGTCCATTAATCCTTTCAAAAGTGAGAGTTGAGGACTCCATTCTCATAGGACCAATAACCTCCCAGCCATGTACCACGGTCCCCCTTCAAGGATTGAGTCTCTTAAGTCAGCTGAACCAAACCGGAAAAGGAAGAATCCGTTGTCCATGCTAGTCAACTCTACTGATCCCAGCTTACTCCAACACTTTTCAGCCTGAGCCTTAACCATAGCATATGGTAAGTGTTTGTCAACGAAATTACCAACGAGGCATCCCATCCAGCGTGTCTCACCCATCTCCAATACATTTGCTTGGGGGACAACCACCGAGTGACCCTCACACATCGTAGGAGGGTAGAAAGTCATCCCCGTTCTGCTTCTAATGCTTTCCAATCCAAAAAGATCAACCCAGGTTTTCCTCCCAGCAGGCGTGGAAGGAGGAGCATTGCTCGAGACCACCCCATCAGGGGCCAGCACAGTGGTCACAGGAGTCAACTTTCCCGCAGAGGGGGCTGCGGGACTGGCACCAGCAACAAGCCCCTGGCCGTTACTAGAAAAAGAAAGGGGTGAATTCAAATTTTGCACAAGAGCGCGGGTAGCCAAACTAACCTGGGACCGGTCGCCGAGCCCCGAATCCGAAGGTGAAGGAACGGGTCCATCAGAAAGCTCCGCAGGAGGAGCAAGCCCATGCCAGCAACAGGGCACTACTCAGGGGAAAGGAGGGACACCGAGGTGAGGAAGGACGGAAAGGGGAGAAAGCAAGAAGTCCAGGACACGAGCCAACGGAGGTAAAGCCACAGTCAGAGCAAAAGTACCTCCAACAAGCGAGGGAGAGTCAGGAGAAACAGCAAAGGAAGAAGGGGAGGATGAAAGAAGGATGGAAGGAAGGAGAGCTCAGAGAAAGAAGTAAGGGGAGGAGGGGGGAGCTGAAGCAGTGGAAACAGGAGCAAGTGAAGGAACCAGAACAGAGGAATAAGGAGGAAGACAGGGAGTAAGGGTGGCACTGAAGCAGCGCCACCCGCGAAGGAGAGAAGCACGAGAAGGGATCCTGCGGAGAAGAAAACAAATGGAGAATAGGAGGAAGAGGCAGGGTCAGTAGCAAAAGCACCAGAGGAGAAAATCGCATGAGCAAAGGAGAATTTCAAATGACCTCACAATTTGGACCATTACTCTCCTCTGTTTAATCTTTGATTGATTCTAAAAATTTGGACCATTTCTCTCCTCTATTTAATCTTTGTTGATTCTAAGTCAGCTTCTGCAGGGTTAAGCTCTTGAAAGCTGGTATTTTTTGGCCTTGGTCCCATTGCAGAACAAGGGCTCTAATACCAAATGATAAGACCCCAAGTCGTAACGTGCTATTGCAGAGTTCTGTTAGAAGAAATTGAAGGAGAAGAGAGGATAAGGATGAAAGAAAAGGGTAGAATAATAATTCCTGTGTTGCTTCTTCATTCATTCCCCGTCAATAAATAACATCAAATCTAACTAATTAAGGAAAGAAATCAAACTAAGGAAAGACAACCTTGCACCATTGATTTCTCTAACAAAAAGGAAACTAATTTATGACTCTCCTAATGCAGATCCATATGATATGTTATTCATAAGCTAATTGCTTTATTCAAGGCACCTATATTCTGTAACAGCTCTGCCTTACACTTCACCAAGTGTATCATGGCCAGCATTTCAGCTACATTCTTTTCCATTTCTTTGAATGGTAGCCTTGAGGGATCAGGCAGGTGGATCCACTTTTCCCCTACCTGTTGTTCTTGCTATGGAAGTGTGTCACGACCCGAGTTCTAAAGCATGTCTCACCTTACGTGAGAATGGCTTTAGGACTCCAAGCCAGACTCTCACCCATAAATACTCCAAGCGTATATTCATTATGGGTGGAAAACCGCAAAACGTAACAGAGAATTCTAACATAAGATAGAATGCACAGCGGAAAAACCAAATCATAGAACATGAGATAAAAGTATGACATGTATCTATCGAAACGTCAACTAAAACTCCTCTAGCCTCAGAAGGGCACAAAGATGAAAACAAGATAACCCCTAATACAAAAAATATACCGGTCATCCAAGGATAAGTATATGAACAATCTACCAGAGTCTACATGCTCCCATCCTCTCAACTCTCTCAAATACATACAACCAATACATGAATACACAAAAATAATCGCAATGAAGTTCGTGTTTCCATCATCCTCCTTAACAGCCTCTGCCGTAGTTCATGTCCTGCCTTTAATGCTCTCCTGAAATGTTAGGAGCCAAAAGGCTTGAGCAACACGCCCAACAAATACAATGTGCATATAGTGTGTAATTAACCAGGATGACTGTGCATGCATGGGATGCCATGATCAATGCAAGGGTTCATTCATTTATATGCAATGACATGAACATTTCATAAGTGACCCGACAATTGGTCTAAGCAATCACGTGAAGGAAAATGAATGTCATTGATATTGTGGTGTGATATGCCTACGCCAGATCCCGGTAACACCAGGCAACCACTCATGGATACATGGCTCCTTTCGGGCTAAGGATACCTCACAGATTCTGTGTGTACAACACAGTTTTAAGGGACTTTCAACCCTCGGGGATTCATGCCCGCTTTTATTTTTATCGGGGACATACCATCTCAACAGGATAGTCCAAAGGCATCATCTTCATGAACCTCCTTCCGTGGCACAATACCCACTCACAACTACCAAGCGAAGTTACCCTCTCTATATATATAATATGATATATACATATATATATATATATATATAGATAGGTATCAATGGGCTCTTGGGGTAGCTAATCCCTCACCCTTAAATCACTTTGGATTTACAACATATATAGTCCCCCATGGGACACCAGAGTCTTATCTCTCATTTGGGTCTCATTCTTAGAGCCCAAGTATCCTCACATTTTCCCACTTGTCCTTCTCAAAGGAACTAAGGGGTCATCTGTGGCCTAAGTCCTCACAAGGACTATACATGCATGCATGGCCTTTAGAAGCATGGAGTTTAGCGAACAACTACATCTATGCATCACATTCATTAAACACTGCTAAACATGCTTCAATCATGTATTAAATATGAAATGAAAGCATATAACATACGTCTCACAATCATTCAATCATATGAGGTGAAAGCATGATGTAAGGCCATACAATCATAAGTAGGACAGGGTGCTATTCATACAAGAATCCCTTCCCAAAATATCAGCCAATTCCCTCTTCAGCGGGTCCCATCGGTGGGCCGAGAGGTACCCACCGCCAGGGTCCAAAATTACTCTGTTGGTGAGTCCGTCGGCGGACCGACGAATCGCCGACTCCCAAGAACATGAACTCAATCTTTGTAGGCGGGTCCCATTGGTGCCACCGATAGGTCCACCGACAACCGTTGGTGAGTGTAGTCGGTTCCACCGACCACTAACCGACCCCCAACCAACAAAATATCACACTCCCTGTCGGTGAGTCCATCGGTGGGCCGACACACTCACTGACAAGGCCACTCTGCACCTCTTATCGTCGGCAAGTCAGACGGTTCCACCAAAGTGTCACACATGGTATAGGTCATCGGTTGGTGATCTGGGTAGGTGATTCCACAAACCGACATTCGTCGGCGAGTTCGTCGGCGGACCGACCGACTCGCCGGCAGCCGCGATTTTCTGGGTTTCTTGCGCAGATTTCGCACCTGTCTTCTCTAGGTCAAACTCCACCTAGGTTAGTGTTTTCTGGGCCAAAAGAGTCTAGAAAGGATGAAAAAATAAAACTAAACATTTAAATGAATACATCAAACCATAAATGAACACATGCACACCAAAAATCAATCAACTATCGTTAACAATCTCAGTCCGGTAATTTAACCTAGAAGAAACATGAAATTTATTCCCGAATCAGTCATAACTTCAACAATATGCCAAATGAATCATGCATTAACATTCATATGAGCATTTAAACATTCCATGAATCCAAACATTCAAAGAAATCTCAGAAACCCTAAGATAAATGCACAATAAATGCACACAATGCATTTACCAAGCACAAGCAAAACTCTCTTTTGCTCAAAACTCTGATGAAGCTTGGGCTCCTTGCACAATCTTCTTCTTCTTCATCTCTTCTTCTTCCTTGGAGAGCTTCCAAGTTCTTCTCAGCAAAACTAGCAAACAAACAAAGAGAAAAGAGATAGGGTTAGGACCTATACTTTATTCTCTAAGGATGGGTTAATCCTAGCCTTTCATGAACCCCTTGGATGGGAGAGTGAATCTCAACCATCCAAGCTCTTTAAAGAGAGTGGTTATGGGGTAGGGCAAGGAGTACAAAACATGTGTCCTCAAGAGCTGGCCATTTATTGCCAAAAGCCCATGTACCTCGGTGCTAACTTACCTTTCTTCCTGAATCGGAATACTCCCCACATCGGTGAAACCTTGAAGAATACCCGTCAAGCTATAGCTTGCGTCTTCTGGTGTCGGCATAACTCTTGTATCGGCTCTGTGCAGTGAGGAGCATGTCTCTGATTACCTTGATCTTCTCGGTCATCTCAAGAATGATGTCAGGTCCCATCTCTACAGATTCCTCTCCCTCATTCCAACATAAGGGTGATCTGCAGGGTCTTCGTATAAAGCTTCAAAGGGTGCCATGCCGATGCTTGCTTGGTTACTGTTGTTACAGGAGAACTCCACCAACAGTAAGTGCTCACTCCAAGATCCCCCAAAGTCCAAGACACATGCCCTTAGCATATCCTCGAGAATCTGGTTCACTCTCTCTGTTTGCCCGTCTGTGGATGGTACGCGGTGCTATGGCTCAGTGTGGTGCCTAGCGCCTTCTGTAGACTCTCCCAAAAGCGAGATAGGAAATGCGAATCTCTGTCCAAAACGATGGTGATAGGTACTCCGTGAAGTTGCACGATCTCCTTGACATACAATTTGGCCAAGTCTTCGGTAGTAGCAGTGGTGCGGCTCGGAATGAAGTGTGCAGATTTGGTGAGGCGATCGACGATGACCCATAGCATGTCTTGACCTAACTGTATCTGAGGTAAACCTACGATAAAATCCATGGAAATGTGCTCCCATTTCCACTTTCCGATTGGCAAAGGCTAAAGTGTACCTCTTGGCTTCTAGTGCTCTGCCTTGACTTGCTTACATACCACACAGCATACAATGAATCTGGCGACGTCCGCTTTCATCTTCTTCCACCAGTAGTATCTCTTCAGGTCCTTGTACATCTTGGTGTTGCCCAGGTGTATTGAGTAGTGTGATCTGTGAGCCTCTCTTAAGATCTCATTCTTCAAGTCGTCGTTGTTTAGCACGCACAATCTGCCTTGCATTCTGATGCTGCCATCCTCTTCAATAGACAAGTCTTGTTAGCGATCGTCTCGTGCCAAACCTCGTAACCACTCGTCATTCCTATGTGCTTCTATGATCCTGTCTTTCAAAATCGGCTGGACAACAAGGTGAACAATCTAGCTCTGCCTTGGCGAATATCCACTTTGACTCCCACATCCGATAGTGCTTCAAGGAGACTCCACTCTTGAACTAGAAGGTGTGAAAATAGACCCCTCGGCTTCCTGCTAAGAGCGTTGGCCACAACATTCGCTTTCCCCGGATGATATTGTAGGGTGAAGTCGTAGTCATTCACTAACTCCATTCATCTGCATTGCCTCAGATTCAGCTCCTCCATAAGAAGAGATACTTCAGGCTCTTGTGGTCCGAAAAGACT
>JAUPMG010167359.1:0-10669 GCA_031762675.1 Pachysandra terminalis
ATTGGGTAGCGCACTCTGTTAGATTTAAGTGAGTTAGTCTAGATTTAGACTGTGTTATCCTAGAAAGCATAGATTTTAATTCTAGGTGTTTTGTTAGTTACTTATATCTTACTAGAACTGCTCAGGACTTCTGCTATGACTTGATTTGGGTAGCCACTCCAGTGGAAACATGGGGTGAAGGTTACGCTTGGTCTGGAAAACCTATGAAATCGGGAATTTTCGGATCTGGTCATGACAGTCATCTAATTCGCAGGGCGGTGGAGCAGGAATTGAACTAGTTTTTCCAACTGGTCAACAATTTTCCTTTTCCTTCAAGCTGGATTTTCCTTGCACCAACAACAGAGCAGAATATGAAGCCTTGTTGTTTGGTCTTACATTAGCACACCAGATGAATGTACTAAGCATCTAGATATATGGTGATTCATTTCTGGTTGTTTCTCAGATAAATGAAGAATTCGCAGTTAAGGAACTAGACTTAGTTCCTTATAGGACAGCTATACAACTCTCTTCCGGAGATTTACAAGCTATTCTTTAACTTATATAATGAGAAGCAAGAACAAGCATCAAGCATGCTGATGCTTTGGCCAATCTAGGAAGCAAACTTCACATAGAACTTGACATAACTTCTTTGGAGGTCATTCGAAGTCCTACTCCCTCCACTCAACTTCCTCAAGAAGATGAGGAGCATATCCCAGAAGCAGACTGGAGGTATCAGATTGCCTATGACTTAGACAATCTCCTTTATCGTACTTCTACTACCCCTCTCAAAATATTAATGAACTTCGCCAAGCAAGGTAAAGTTCTTTATTATAAGGGAGTTAGTGGAGCTTTGTTCATATGTCTTGGACTGAAGAAAGCAATGGAAAGATTCCAAGCCATGCGTTAAGATACCTGTGGACTTCAAAGGTCAGGTATATATTGGATTTCGATGGCACTTGAAGTTGCCAAACTACAACTCTCCTGTGCAAAATGTCAAGAGCCACCTGATGTTGCAGAAGCATTTCCTGTTTATGAACACACTGACTGGAGGGAACCTTATATCAGATTCCTTCGAGATGAAATTCTACCTTAAGATCGTTTTGAGGCTATTTAGCTCAAATGCAAGGTTATCATATTTTATATGGAGCAAGAAGAACTGTTTCGAAGGAGCTTCAATGATACCCCTCTGCATTGCCTAAGTACTCAGGAAATCTTCATTGTCCTTCGAGAAGTCCATGGTGGTACATCTGGACCTCACAAGGAAAGAGGAAACTGTACAAACAACACCAAGACTTGGGGTATTACTGGCCTACAATGGAAGGCGACACAACTGACTTTGTGAAGAAATGTGTAAGGTGTCAAGTTCAATATAACATTCCCTGTTAACATTCTCAGGAAATGCAGTAAATCATTACTCCATGGCCATTCCATACTTGGGGCTTGGATATGATTGGACATATTAATCCTAGGAGTAGGAGATGACAGTCTTGGATCTTGGTAGCTACAAAATACTTTACCAAATGGGTTGAAGTTGTCCCACTGAGAGGAGCTAATGGAGTTTCCGTAGTTTAGTTTATCAAGGGTAACCTTGTCCTTCGGTTTGGTTCACCTCGAAGGACCATCACAAACAATGGAACCTCCTTCCTTAACAGGCCAGTTAGGGAGATGACAACTTATTACCGGATCTGTCACAACAAGTCTACTCCCCACTATCCTTAAGGGAATGCTCAAGCTGAAGCCACCAAGAAGACTCTGATCAAAATCCTAAGTAAATGGTATACGATCAGCCTTCGCGGTGGAATGAGTCCCTACCTCAAGCCTTATGGGCATATGGGGTTAGCAAACACTGGGCTACGAATGTAACTCCCTTCTCCCTCGTATTTGGTGCAGAAGCCTTCATTCTAGTCGAATTATAGGTTGCCTCAGCAAGAATCTTGCATTCAAGTAAAGTGGACTGGGATTTCAAAGACTTTGCACTTATACGTGCTCAGGAGTTTGATATTTTGGATGAGAAAAGGAAAAAAAGCTTTGGAAAGTAATTTGCATTGTCATCAAATTATGGCTCAAGCCTACAACAAGCTGGTCAGACCCCTAGAGTTTTCAAGTTGGTGAACTAGTCCTACGAGCAACATGGTATGCACGGAGTAATGTCATCAAGCCTAAATTTGCTCCTAAGTTGGAAGGACCCTTTGAAATAACTTTTGCTCAAGCTTCAGTATATTACAAGATTATACCATTGGAGAAAAATGCAATTGAAGAGACTGTAAATGGGAAATGGTTGAGAAAGTACTTTTATTAAGTATATGAATGAATTTTGTCTTTACAAAAGAATTTTATCTTATACATGAGATGTACAGTACAAAAGAAAAAGAAAATAAGACTACTGTGCAGTGAGTTGAGACTAAGTGATGCCTTTAAAGGCTCCTTCGAGTAGTCCCAGCCTTGAAGCTTCAGGAATTGGAACACTGGCTTTCATAAGAGCAGTCTGTGCCTTCATGAGTTTTCCTTGCTCCTTTGATAATTCACGAGCTGCTTCATCTCGAGCCTGCTTGAATTTTCCAAGTAACTCAATAGAGTTTTTCATTAGGCGTTCAAGATGAGCATATTCTTCTTCCACTTCCTTTACATCTGCTTTGAAGTTAGTAGACACCCCTGGAGCCTATTCCCCTCCTCTGTCTCCACCATGATAGTAGCCTCAAGTTCCTTAACCTTGCCGAACTTCTGTACCTTTGTCTTTTATTGCTTAAGACAATTCTCCAACCAATCCAATTGGAAGTCCATGACTTTTAGACAGACCACAGTCTTCCCCTAGTCCTCCAAGTCTTCAGTAGTAATGTTATGCAGACTTTTGTGGCTCATTATCTCTAGAAGCCTGCATAATTCTCTATATCCAAAGCTTCTGAACTTTTGACTTAGCAGGGCTATCTTTGGAAACAAATCTTCCTAAGTAGCCCTGATCAGATCGATCCAATATTTTCTCTCCATTTCTTCAGGATCTTTTACTGGATTAGGGGACAACTCCCTCATCTTTTGGATGGCTGGTATGACAAAGGATTCTCTCTTCCGCTTCACACCAGAAGAGGATGCAACTTCTTGAGTTGGAGATGTGGCATCAGTAGCACTCCCTACTCCTTCTCTAATATTTATCAACCCTCCCCACTCCTCTAATATTCGAAGGAATAGGGGAAGTTGTTTAATCATCATCCTGTAAGGACCACAAGTGTTAAAATTACCTAACATTTTACAAGTTAAAGAGCATTTGAAGGAAAAGTTCGAAGGAAAAGGAGACTTACATTTGAGAGGGGGTAGACGGTGACCAAAGGACGAATCGCCAAGACTTCATCAGAAACAGACTTTGAAGTCCCTACTCTCTTTTCCCTTTTGGAAGTAGTACTACCAGAAGTCATAGTTAGGGGAGCAAGACGGCTCCTTCTCACCCTACGGGCCTCCCTCTCTTGTACCCCTCCCATGGGTGCCTTGCCAAGATTCCTTTGTGGCAAGGTGGGAGGGGTAATTTGAGGTCCCCTAGCCCCAACTCTTCCTTCCTCTCTCACTGCAGGAGCTGCACAAGGAAAGAATGCTAAAGTCAGTAAGAGGAAGACTTTTAAATAGTTAACTTATACAAATGAACTACTTACCAGAGGAAGAGCCCTTGAAAAGTGGAGGAGGAGCCCTTGAAGTACCAGCTGCAACAGTTGCCTGGCGAGGAGGTGGACTCCTGCTAACAGGAACTCGATCAGCAGGCCCTTTAGAGGGAGGAAGGACCCTGTTGGCCGGAGAACCTAAAGAAGGCCGCTCCGAAGGAGGGGGGACTCTGCTAGTAGGTGTCCCAGGTACTGTTCCCTTCCTTGAGGTCTCAGCTGACACTCGAGAACTCTGCCCTACAGGCTCCTTTGGAGGGGACACGACTGAAGAGTCACTTATTTCAAGTCCCTCTCTTACTCCTCCAGTTGACATTTGCCAAAGGATCAACAAAACAAAATCAGAAACAAGTAAATACAGGAGAAATCAAGACAAAAGGATGAAGTACATGAAAAAGTCATGCATACCTTAAGAGTGCAGACAACAGTGGATTTCACCCTTATGCACTACTCCTTTGGAGGGTTAGGCATATCCCTTCTAAGGAGAGGTCCCTCCGGGAGGACCCGGTCGAAGAGGATTGGCCCTGGAGGTAGGGGTGCCCTAGGAAGAGGAGGAATCCTTTGAACTCTGGCGCTTCGAGTTCTCCTATGACCTAGGAATTCTCAAATTGGGACATTTTCGTCCATGTCATCCTCCTCCTCTTCTTTCTCTTCCCCTCCTCCTTCTTCTTTTTCTTGTCCTTCGGGTGAGCCAGCAGGGGCCTTATCATAAGCCTCAACAAACTCCTCTCCTCCCCCTTCCTCCCTTTATAAATATCTATGATCTGAAGGTGACCTGGGGTCTCATGGATGATGGGATGACCATCCCCTATTTGGACTGGATGGTTCTTGTCTGGATTCTTCAGCCTCTGCTCCTTCGGTCCACTGAAGTCTACCTTTCACTTCACCACCTGGCCAATGCCAAATTCATCCAAATGCTTCAAAGCATTGGTCCAGTAGTCTATCCACCATAGAGAGACCCTACCATTTCTCCCTATGGAGGCGGGGATGGCTTCCCAGTTTGCAGGCATCCTGTGTGCCGGGGAGAATCTCTGCCCCACTCGCTCCATTGGAAGCTCTGAAGTCCTGATGGTTGCAATGTTGTGAGGAGGGGAAATTTGATCCATTCTGAATTACCGTAGCACACGGTGAGGATTGCATATTGGGTAGCTGCTTCCACACTCCCTTACGAAGCTCAACAGGTACCCAGGATGGAAAATTACTAGGAAGGTTCTGTCCTTCGGCTTCAGTGCGAGCCAGCTGCTGGTGTTTCGAGGACCAGCATAGTGCAATCAAGCTACAACAGCCTGATCCCTCCTCGGCGGTAGGGACGAAATTCAAATTCCGCCTCCATGTCCAGCACTGCATATAGGCTGACATTTTGCTTTGGCTTCATCCCGGACCAGATCAACGCTCGAGGGGTTGAATCCAGGAACATGCTGATGAGTTGACTGTTAACCATCAAGAAGTTGAGAGGGGTGTATCTACTGTACCTTTCTCATAGGAACAACTGCAAGAAGTTGGCGTCCACTGAAGTCTCCACCAACCTCTCCCCTCGACTTCATGCCTTACCCTCACACAGTAAGTCGAGATGCTCATACTGTGATCCCAGGAACAATGGAGCAAGGGGCACTCGAATTCCCCTTGCAATCTTCACAATCAGAGACAATGCCCTTTCCACTACTTTGTCCACAGGATATCCCACTAGGACGAACCTTGCCAGCCAAAAGGTGATGAAGGCAACCAAATGGACTGAGCTTTCCAAGCCTTCGCCTTAGCATCTCTTGATGGAGACGCTGTTTGCCTTCAGGGTCACTTCTTCATTCCAGAAGTACCTTACCCATCCCCCCAAAGGTGTACTTCGAACTCTTGCCCTCGCTGCTCCTCTTGAACTTTGACTTCTTCAGAGACTTCTTCATACATGCCTTCAGCATGTCTACGGCGAGCCTTTCCTCATCATTCTGGGCAATGGCCCTTGGATTCTCCTCTCCCAAGGTCAATGTGATCTCCCCGAAGGAAGTCACAAAGACGTGGTCCTCTGAATCCCATCAGAGGATAAACTGCTTTAGAGCTTCACAATCTCTGTGGAAATCTCCCATAGAGACCTGGATAGCCTCAAGCACTCCAGCAACATCCAGGAGCCTCCGGTAGTCAGCATTCTCCATGATGTGACTTACCCATTCCGGCCAACCAAGTGGAAGGTGGAAGTGGGACCGGAACCCTATTTCAGACAGAGGGTAATCCCCTCTTTCATAGCGAAAGACTAGTATTTTGCTCAGGCGCGGGAAGCCAACCTCCATCCATTCAGACTCTTCAAAGGGGCTAAGAAGACCTTCTCCACTTTGAACAGCGTCAGAAGGTTGGCGATGCTTGACCCCTTCCCAAAATTAGTCAGTAGACTCCACCAGCTTGGTGTCTGCCTTCTTCCTGGCGGTAGCCTTCTTGGAAGCCATTATAGTGGATTGTTGAAAGGAAGAAAGCAAGGAACTCAGAAAACTCAGAAAGCTCAAAAACTCATACAAGAAGCTTCTTCTTCAATGAGCTTCTTATTTATAGAAGAATGGTGATTCCTCTTCGGGAATTCAAAAGGTTCTTTTGGCGGTTCACGTTATCCCAAGAGCAATCATCATGTCTGCAACGCATGATAGCCCACATATAAAATGCACCTCTTCGAAGGACGCACATTTAATGCCCGCCATGCTTAAGGTACGATCTCATGCTTTCCTCTTTAGCGTAGGAAAACAGAGATCAGGGGGCTATTGGTGATCAAGCGGTCTAATTAATCTCATTAAACACGTTGCGTTATCTTGAGCGCGTGTGTATACGTTTACTGGGTATAGCTACCGGATACACTGAATCATTCAATAAAGTTGTTACCTGCTACATAGCCACTTTTCACGTGCCACCTGTCAACAACAGCTGCAAGTTGATTTGACCGCTTGGTAAAAAGGTGATATTTGAAACGGCTTAGAGATATCTGACCGTCCTTTTCACCAGAAAGGAAAGCTTCTTGGAGAAGCAACCTTTTACTTGAAAAACAACTTATGGGGGAATGCCAAGTGTCAAAAACCTAACAAGAACGGACTAACTGCCTGTGGAATGACCAAGAGATAAGGATTTACATTCCTTGTGAAGCAGGATAATAATCAAAGGATTATGGATTTCTCCATTCCTTCTAAAGGAAATTATCCCTCTCGAAGGACAGATACAGGGGTACACTACCCCTAATGAACTCCTCAAACATATGAAACTTCAAATAAAACCTTGAAGTCACATCTATTCATTCTCAAGAAGAGACTTTGAGTGATTGTATTACTTTACCTTCATGTTTCAAAGGTAATTCCCTTAAAGAGAGATCTTTGAGGGCACTTTTTGTGCCTTCTAACTTAGAAGTCGTCCTTGAATCATATCCATAGACTTCAAAGGAGCATTTATTATATTTTATTTTGAAAGAACTGCGAAGGAGGTATATTTCCTCTTATTGAAGTTCAATTTGAAGGCCAACTACCTCCAGATGATGATTTCGAAGGAGGTATATTTCCTCATACCAAAGTGAACTTGGAGGCTAACCACACTGAGATGGTCAATTCGTCAAAGGTTAGTCACCCTCAAAGGACTAAGGGCTTGCCACCCTAAAAAAGACTAAGGCTTTGTCCCATTCGAAGGACAAAGATATGGATTATTACCCTCGAATGCGCTCTTAAATGCATTCAAAATACAAAGTAGAGTTCGAAGTCACTCTTATTCATCCTTAGGAATTGACTTCGAATAATATTTTGGATAAATTACTTTGACTTCTAAAAGCAAATCCCTAGGGGGAAAGAGCTTCAGAAGTCGAATTCACACCATCGCCAAAAGTATTTCCTAAAGACGGTTTCCTACATACTTTGAGAGACCGTCTCCCACTTTACTTTAAAGGAGTTTGCAAGGGAACATACTTACTTCTGATTTCATCAAGGTTGAAGGCATTCAGATTGGTTGCTGAAGCTATAAATCTTGAAGGACTCCAAGTTAAACTCTTCTTTACAGGAACTATTGACCATGAAAATGAGTTCCCTGCTGAAAAACTTAACTTCAAGTTGTCTTTATAGGTAACTCGAGAATATACTGGTCACCTTGTAAATATAATGTTATTTTGGTTTCCTTCGAAGAAATATAAATACTCGTCAAAGGGAGTTCCCTCGAGATAAAATACGAAATCCCGAAAGGTATTTATGACATTTAAGTGCTCATTTACTTTAAAGTTGATTGAGATAGGTTCCTCAGAATGGACAACACGTGATAAAACCTTAGCTACTTATAATATCTTATTTCTAAGTTATCTAAAGGGGGGTTTTGTCTTATCTGGAATGGTAGCAAAGAATGGAAACGTTGCATTTAGATTTGTATGCATGCAACATGTATCATTCAATCCGTGTTCTTCTAGATCTAAAGCAACCTATCACAGAGCAAGTTTTAAATGTTTGAATGACTCATCCTACTTTCTGGAAATAACTTAGGCGTGTTGAAATACACATGGCATTTAGGATATGTTTTAATGCATGGGGATATTTTAAATCTCCTCTTTCGACACTTGACTGAGTGACATTTGTCCTAATTTGAGAGGCTAAATTCCCTATAAATATCATAGCGTATCCTCCATTAAAGGCAAGCTGAAAAATCTCTGAAAATCTGAGAATTTAAGAGGTAGAAGACAACAGTGAGTAAATGCACTAAAAGAGAAAAAGGATAGTCAGTCATATACGACCATGAGCTTCTTTCTCATTCCTTTTTTATCTTCTCTTCACCCGGGCAAATTCATAATCATACCAACGTAGCCGCACGAGTAGGCTGGAGCAGCCGCAGAGGCACCGTTCGTTAATGTTATCTTCAACCCTTCTAAAGTCTCTCTAAGCTATTTGTATAGTAATTTATAATTTCTGATCAAAGTTTGGGATTTGAGAGATTTAAGAGAGGATACTTTCTACGACACTACAAGCAGTTAGACCTTTTAATTTCCCTTTGATAAAAACACAAAAACCTTATTAATTCAAAAGATTCCCAAACAAAGTTGAAAAAAAAGATAGCAAATATCAATAAGCATAGTCTAAATTTTGCAAAATTGAAAGCACCATAGCTTAGTCAGAGTTCAAAGTTCAGAAAACATAAACTTATACGATTCATCTTGAAATTTGGCCAAGATTATAGGCAATTATATTGCAGAATCAATAGGCAGTCAACTTTCCCTTATTATCAGCAATTTATCTTATTGGTGTGTACGTCTAGCAATCAATCCTTTTTCTTAGCCTTTTAGTTAGCTGTTAGTTTTGTACATATAAACCTTGTATAGAAACACTAAAAGAAATATATATGAAATTATTTTCTCTTCCAAAATTTTCATGGTATCAGAGCAGAACGCTCTTGGGAAAGACTCTCTTTGTTTTCTTTCAATCACAAATGACGAACACTCCATCTAAAACAGAGACCAATGTTATTGTTGATCCTTCAGATCCCTTTCATCTTCATTCCTCGGATCATCCAGGAATTAGTTTGGTCACCAAGCAATTGAATAGTGATAATTATGCAACTTGGAGTCGATCAATGAGTATTGCTCTATGTGCGAAAAACAAAATAGGTTTCGTTGATGGTTCAATCAAGAAGCCATTACCAACTGATGAAAAATATGCTATGTGGAAAAGATGCAATGATATGGTATTATCCTGGATCTTTAATTCTATTGATCCTAATCTTGGTGAAAGCTTATTGTATACAGAATCTGCAACAGATGTTTGGGCTAATCTAAAGGGGAGATTTTCATTGAGCAATGCTCCTAGAATCTTTCAGATTGAAAGAGACATTGCTTCTTTACATCAACGGATCATGTCTATTGCATCATATTATTCCAAATTGAAGGGATTGTGGATGAACTCTCATCTTACAACGATCTGCCTGTTTGCACCTGTGGCGCAATAAAGAAAAGTGAAGAACGAGAAAAAAGGGAAGGTAATGCAATTTCTTATGGGTTTAAATGATTCATATTTTGCCATACGTGGTCAAGTTCTCCTTATACAACCACTTCCTACCATTGGAAAGGTTTATTCCATGATTCTCCAAGAAGAGAAACAACGAGATCTAGCTGTATCTAGAGAGGTTTTGTTCGCAGTTACACAAAGGACCAACACTAGTAGCAACTCGACATACAAAGGGAGAGGAAAGCTGCATTGCAGCCATTGCAACGGAAACAACCATACAATTGATAGGTGTTTTCATCTACATGACTTTCCTCCTGGTCACAAATTTCACAAGAAGGGTGAGAAAGCTGGAAACAAAACAGGGCCTTCTGCTAACAACACACAACTTGAGATTCCAAGTTTTACACAGGAGCATTATCAGCAACTTTTGGCTCTCTTGAATGATGGTAATGCTCAGCCTAAGGCAAATATAGAAGGCTAGCTTGTCCCCCTTTGTCTTTCATCTCATATTAGCTCCACTTATTCAAACAAATGGGTAATAGATAGTGGCGCCACTGACCAAATCACATCTTCCCTTGACTTGTTATACAAAGTGAGACCATCTCCACACACTTCTATTGCACTACCCAACGAGAATAAGGTTCAAATAGATTCAATGGGTTTTGTCAAATTTGGTACTGACTTTTCTCTCTCAGAAATCTTACATGTGCCTTCGTTTGTGTTAACTTGTTGTCCGTCAGTAAAATGAAAAAGTCTCTGAATTGTTCAGTCACTTTTTTCCCTCATTTTTGTATCTTACATGGCTTGGCAACGAAGAGAGTGATTGGTTTGGGGAGGCAGCATAATGGCCTTTATTATTTCTCCACAAACGCTACACATCCACCTAACTTGCTCATCCCAAAAGTTAACCTGATATCTTCACAACCAGAGCTATGGCACAGACGTCTCGGTCACCCTTCCATTCAACCCATGAAGCATCTTGGAGATTTAGTGCTCAAAATTTCTTTCAATTCCAATAAAATTTGTGATGTTTGCCCTTTGGCTAAGCAAACAAGATTACCTTTTGGTTTGAGTTCCATTTCTACTAAAGAACCTTTTGAGTTAATTCATTGTGACATT
>JAUPMG010167370.1:0-10669 GCA_031762675.1 Pachysandra terminalis
ATGAAGAAAACCAAATCCAACCAAACTCCAAATAGCCCTAATCAAGCACCATCAACAATCGAAAAGCCCCAAATCGATAAGCCCCAAACTGCTAGCCGCAAACAACCGAGAGGTAGCGATCTCGCTACCTCACGGTTGGAAGAAATCTGCAATCAGCGGAAGAAGGGAGAAGAAGGAAGAAAGGAGAAAAAGAAAGAATGACAGTAGCGTGAACAGTAAAAAATTAGGGTCTCCCCTTCTTTTTTTTATTTTTCTTTAATCTGCTCTGATACCATGTTTTGGTAGCAAAACTTACTCTCCTTAATTAGAGAGAGTTTATATATTAACTAGACCTAGGGCTAAAATAGTACATACACAAATAAAGAAAGAAAGGAAAAAGAGGAAAAGAAAAAAGGGGCTGTGTGGGCCTCACGACCCACTCACCCACACTAACAAAAACAAGTCATCATTGATATATCATGCCATATGTCATCAAAATCATGTAAGCACCCTAGTCCAGTTACTAATGATCTTGACCTTCCAATTGCTGTTCGAAAAGGTCACCGTAGTTGTACCTCACAACCTATTTCTCATTGTTTCATATCAATCTCGTTCTCTTTCTTACCGTTCCTTCATAGCATCTTTGTCTTTTGTTTCTAGCCCTTCAAGTACTGCAGAAGCTCTATCTCATTTTCTTTTTTTTTTTATGATTACCGAAGCTCTATCTCATCCTAAGTGGAGGGAAGCCATGCAAGAGGAAACAAAAGGGAAGAAATCTGTGGGATGCAAATTGGTGTTCACAATGAAGTACAAGGTGAATGGAATAGTTGAAAGATACAAGGCAAGGCTGGTTGCAACTTGCAAAAGGATATTGCCCACACTTATGGCATAGACTACCAAGAGACCTTTACACCAGTTGCAAAGATGAACTACATAAGGTGCCATTGTCACTTTCTGCAATCAAATCATGACAACTTCACCAAATGGATGTAAAAAGGCCTTTTTTCCGTGGAAATCTTCAGGAAGAGGTCGACATGGACACACCATCTGGCTTCCAATTTCTTATGAAGGGAATGTATGTAGACTTCATAAAAGTAGGGTGTAAGCAGGGTATAAGTAGAGTCAAGCAGAATAAAAGTAGGGTATAAGCAGAGCCAAGCAAACCATACCTTGTTTGTGAAGAACACAGAAAATAACACGACTCTCATTGTGTACGTAGATGATAGTTGAACTGGCAATAATACCTTGGAGATTCAAAAGTTAAAGAACTTCCTTAGCAAGAAGTTTAAAGTTAAGTACCTTGGCTTACTGAAATATTTTCTAGGTATTGCAGTTGCGAGGTCAAAGGAAGGTATCTTCATCTCCTAGAGAAAGTACTTTTTAGACTTGCTTAAGGAGACTGGAAAACTAGAAGCTAAGCCAATTGGCATCCCTATTAACCAAAACCACAAGCTGGGAGACAGTGGTGGTGAATACTTGGTAGATATGAGAACATTCAAGAGACTTATTAGGAAGCTCATATATCTATCTTACCGAATATGACATATCCTATGCTGTAAGTGTGGTAAGCTAGTTCATGCATGCACCACGAACTACACAGCTTAATGCTGCCTTAAGGATGCTAAGATACCTTAGTCTTGGGAAAGGATTTTTCTTCAGGAGGCATAACCACATGAAGATAGAAGCGTGGACTGATGCTAATTGGGCTGGTTATGTATCTGACAGAAGGTCAACTTCAGTTTATTACACAATGGTCTACGGAGACTTCGTCACATGAAGAAGCAAGAAACAATCAATGGTGGCAATGGTTCAAAATATCATATCGAGGTAGCATATCGGTCAGTCCAAAAATGGATACCTATCAAGATACGTACTAGATACACGTGGAAATGCTGTGAAAAACATGGATACACATGGAAAATGGTGGATGGTTAAAACAATACTCATTCATATGCAAATATAAGCTAAAATATGATAAATTTATATATTTTCATATAATACACCCACACACATAACATATATTAATGTGGAAACAAACCGGTAAGCCTAAGCGCATGGAAACTTTAATAAAACTTGATTAAATGTAAGAATTCATATGATTGGATTATCAATTACCTATAACTAACAAGATGTAATTAGTTTTTCAAGACATGTAAGCATACTTTCACACATCAACAAATGAACTTGATTAAATGTAAGGATTTATATGATTGGATTATCAATAACCTATAACTAACAAGATGTAATTAGTTTTTCAAGATATGTAAGCGTACTTTCAAACATCGAAATAAACTCAAAGTCCATTAGGAATATCTTAGAACAAAAAATAACAAGTTTTATTACCAAACAAAAAGCCTTCTTACTCGACAGCCTTCAGAGAACAAAAATAGCAATAAAAGAAGGAACAGGAGAAGAAAAAGAATATTTTTTTATCAATAAATATAGCTTTCTATTAATATGGTCCTAGGGCCTAGAAATCGTACAATGAGTATACAATATACAAGTGTCAAATCCAAAACAAGTATTAATCATACAACTAGCTATGAGTAACCCATTTCATTCCCCATTTACAATCAAAGTCGGTATAATTAAGCCCCACAAATTTGTATAAATAGATGTCCAAAAAAAGAGTAATGATAAAATATTATCAATCAACTTATAGAGAAGAAAAATAATATTAGGCCAGCCAAAAAGGCATCCCCCTCCCCCTCCCCCTCCCCCCCACTCCCTTCCTTCCATTTTGTTTTCTTTTTTGAAATTAGTTTAGTGATTCAATTTATTTGTGATTTTTTCCTTTTTCGATCTAAACTTTTTTATTTTTTCAGTATCTCTCTTTTTTTAACAGTATCCAGCGTATTGAGATATTATAGAACGTATCAATACAATATTGACAATGTATTGCCATATCGCTAACGTATTGATTGATACATTGTAAAACATATTTATTGTATCTTAATGTTGTGTACCGTGCTGTATCAGTTGATTCACGATATGTATCGACCGTATAGACCGACATGGCACAATATTTTAAACCGTGGTAGTGGCAAGATCGAGTGATGAAGTTGAACTCAGATTGATGGCACCTAGAATTTGTGCGTTGCTCTGATTGCATTTATTATTACAAGAATTAGGCTACACAGTTTCAAGACCAATGAATCTATATTGCGATAATAAGGCAACTATAAGTAATGCTCGCAATCCTGATCAGCATGACAGGACCGAACATATAAAGATTGACCATCACTTCATTAAGGAGAACCTGACTTATAGTAAAATTTGTACACTATTTGTGCCAACAGATCAAAAGTTGGTAGATGGCTTAACCAAGGCAACCTGGAAGAGTAGATTTGATGGTGTTCTTGGCAAGTTGAGAATGATATATATATCCATTCACCATCTTAAGGGGGGGTGTTATTAGTTATCTTGTTCGGGATTTATTTCATATTATGTAAAGAAGGAGATATAATCGAAGTGCGTTTTAGTCCTTAAGAGAAAAAAGGGGAGCAAGAACAGTAACTCATCCCTAATCTCCAACATGTTCTCTCTCTCTCTCTCTCTCTCTCTCTCTCTCTCTCTCTCTCTCTACTCTTCATCATTCTTCTCATCTATCTATCTCTCTACTCTTCATCATTCTTCTCATCTATTCCGATTTGTGAAACTTAACTTATCCAAAATGTTTAAAAACAGGTTCCAACATGAATACATTAGAAAATCCCATCCTTTTTATTCCCCTCTAATCCTCCTTGTAACTACATTTATTTGGTGATGATATTTTTGTCTAATGAAGGCGAGGCATACAGTCAATCACTTCCTTCTGTCTCTTTTTTTTTTTTTTTTTTTTATAAGTAAAGTTATGATATTGTATTAGTATAAAAAAAAGTATTACATGTCAGTCATCCCATATACAAGTAAAGACATCCAAACTGTCTAACAAAACACCCCCCCTCACCACTTCCTTCTACCTCTTATCCCATTTTGTCCCTTGTACCCACAAATGATTACAGAAATGTGAAATTCAAATGAAAACAATCCATAAATCTACAAATTCACGACCAAAATTTTACAAATTCCAAGACCAAATGAAAGATATAAAACTAAATAACACATGGAGTTACATATTGGATCAAAATCATTGGTATGAATAGTACATTTCCTTGAGTAGATTCGTTAATCACATTGCAAAGCTTTGATTAATCTATACTATATGACGCCAGAACCTGCCTCAGAAAGCGTGCCTATAACTTATCTTCTTTGACCAAAAATACCCTTACTTTAATCTATGCTATCAAATTACTTAGGGTTTCTAACTGTTGATGATTTTGAAAATATATATATATATATATATATAGTTTTGAGATAAATTAGCCTTATCACCTCCGACTCTGTTGGCTACTAACAGTCCCCCCTCCCCACTTTCAAAAGTAACTTCCATTTAGTTACCAAACTAATAAGGAGCTCCCCATGGTGCGTACCCCCTTTTTGTATGTGCCATACTTCCCTTATTTCTGATCATTAGATTGTAGAATGGAAAATCTAGGCCGTTGAAAGCTTAAAAAGAGTTGACATGTGATAATAATTAATACTTTCTCAAACAATGTTCATGTGCAATACTACATGTGCCACCGGCTAGTAATAATAATAAGAAGAAGAATAAGAAGTGGGAATATCCCTAAATCTAGCATCTGGAGTTCCTAGTTTCTACTTAATGACTAGTTGGTTCTATTGAAGAAAAACAATAGAACCAACTAAACACCCTCAATCGCCACATGAAGAAAAACAAGCACACGGATGAGCAGGGGATACAAACATCAGCGGCATCATAACACAAGTGACCAAACAGTAAACCCCAACCACGCCTTTCCATTATAATTTGCCCGTAACTAAGCCATTGCAGACTCCTCATGCTGACGTCCTCATTATTATCATTATTGTCAGGTGCACAACTAAATGTAAGCTCCAATCATGTTCTAAAAACAGTCGAGCCATACAATTAAAAACTCTCATACTTTGCAAGTGGGCTGAAACAAGACCTAACCTACTTGGACAATATTTCATGACTGATCATCCATGTCATGTAAATGGTAAAGAATCAGATATGAAGCAACAAGATTGATGAACAACTACATCCAATATGACCAATAGAAAGAAGATAATCCAATTATCTGTCGGGGCTTGAAATTGCCATTTTGCAGTTTGATTAAGAGAATCCTAGAAAAAAAGGAAATAAAAATGTAAAATTAACTAAATCATTTTGATATTAACAAGCCACTCCATGTATTTCTTTCTGAAAATGCTGGTTCTGTACATTAAAATGCAAGGGATATTGGAAGATCAAGTTAACCTTTGGATTTCAATTTCCCAATGTATGCACTTCATGTATGGCACATGTATGTGTCACTGTTTCTTTTAATTCAACCATCTTGGTGTCTATAATCCGTAAAAAGAATAATATAAAATACTGTTACACATATACATACAGTGCAATTTTTTTTATTTACAGATTCTAGCAATCAGCAATCTTGACTTACCACATCAACCCGCATATCAGAAAGCACCGACCTAAATAGCTCGGCAACAAAATCTTCCGGCACAAGATGAACTCCCTAAAACAAAACTACCAAAGTAAGTAGAGTATATACGTATTAAACCTATCAATACAAGAGCAAGATTATAACGCACACAACCTGAACCCCAACAGTGTTCTGTGCGGTAACAGCGGTAATCACAGTGGAGCAGTACACACCGAGTGCAGCACATGCTTTGAGATCTGCTTGAATTCCAGCGCCAGCTCCAGAATCAGAGCCGGCAACGGTCAAAACATGTGGGATTTTAGTTTCTGAACAATCATCAGCCTTGGAGGCTCTAACTTCCTGCATTGCCATGAATTTTGTAATTCTACAATTCAAACGAGTCGAGAGCAATACTCCAGAATACAGATTGGGAATCTGTTAAAATGAAATATCAAAATCCTGAATAACCCTTTTAGAGCATTTTGATTTTGTTTCTAATTGGACACAATTTTAAGAAAGAAAGAAGGCAACAAACTGAGATTCTCTAATTCTTTCTTCTTCTTCTTTCTTTTTTTTTTTTTTTTTTAATTGACTGTTCTTTTATGGTTTGTATGATAAACACTGGATAAATCAATGGGTTCTTGGAAGCATTAACTTTTAAATTAAGACAAGAAAAGAAAGATAATGAGATTAATTTCAAGGTGAAACAACAAACAATTAAAGAAAATTATGAACAACTGAGAATTAAAAGAGAATGATTTTCGTGAAAGATAAATAGAGAGATGAATGTGTCCATGTGGGTACCTTAAAGGAGATGTAGGAATGGGAGAGGATTCCCGTATGAAAAGCCATAAATACAGAGATTAGAGAGAGATATAAACACAAAAAAGAGAGAGAGTCTAAGCGGTAGGGCTGTCAACGAGCCGAGCTAGCTCGGCTCGCGCTAGGGCTCGGCTCGAATGACCCGAGCTTGAGCTTAATATTAAAGCTCAGGAGCCGAACCTGAGCCCAACAAAAAGCTCATTATTTTAACGAGCCTGAGCCTAACTTAGGTAGGCTCGGCTCGATTAAAGCTCGGCTCGGTCTTATATATATATATATAATATTAATTATTAAATATAAAATTAATTAGTGGCTTGCTAAAGTCAAAAGTAATTAAAAATTTTAATTAATTTAATTGAATTAGTGCTGAATTCACCAAAAAACAAGAATTATTGCTGAATTGTTTTTTTTCCCATGCTTTTAAATAACTGAACTTTTACGAGCCAAGCTTTCACTAGCCGAGCCAAGCATTTCACTAGTCGAGCTTTTGGGAGCCGAGCGGAGCTTTTCACGAGACGAGCTTTTGCGAGCCGAGACTGAATCGAGCTTGAGCCCGAAATTTTTTATCGAGCTTGAGCCAAACCCGAGCCTTGTCTAGATTTTATGAACCCGAGCGGAGCTGGGCTCGGCTCGGCTCGTTTACACCCCTACTAAGCGGCAACGTAAGAACTTGAAAAATAAGCCTTCAGTCATGTTATCTCGACTCTTGAGTCCTTTAGAGAGTCCGCCAGACCTTCCCCTCTATTACTAGCGCCGTGAGTTTTAGGCTTCCTCCAATTAGTTTAATTAGGATCTGGCCCGTTGGGTGTGTCTGGCTGGGGCTGTCTATGGGCCAAACTAGCTCGGGCTCGGCTCGCATTATCTGACGTGAAAAGAGCTCATTTCCTTAATAAGCTTGAGTGGGCTTCATTCAAATTCAACTAAAAATCACTTAGGCTCCGTTTGTTTCGATCGATGTAAAATGTTTTCCCATGTAAAATGTTTTACAATGTAAAATGTGTTTAGAAAAATTAGAATTTTTCAGGTGTTCGGTTATGAGTTAAAAAATAGAGTGAAAAATCAGTAGTTTTTACTTTCTTATGTTTGGAGTGGATGACAATAATCACAGAAAATGACTTGCAACTTACTATCATCTTTTTTTGTCAATCTAAATCCACTAAAATACCCGATAGGTTCGAACGGATTGGATTTTGTCATCTATTTGATGATGCTCTTGTAGTAATATTGTCGTTATGGTTGGTACGTTGTAGTGGTGTTGCTGGTGGTGTTGCTTGTTTCGTCAGCACCAAAAATAGTGGTGCCACCACCGATGGTGGTGGAGATGGTGTTGACGTATTACCGTTGGAAATGATAGTGGTGACAGTGATAAGATGATAGTAGTACCATTGTTATACATGATATTAATGTTGTAAATAGTGGTATGCCACTACCAAAAGTGGTGGTGGTGCAACCACTAGTTGGTGGTTGTAGTGGCAGTGCACTGTTGCTAGAAGCGATGGTGGCAACGATAATGTGGTAGTGATGAACATATTGTATGTGACAGTGTGCAACCATTAAAGGTGGTGGTGGTAGTGGTGGTGGCGGTGGTGGTGGAGATGGTGTTGATGTTACCACTGGAAATAATAGCAGTGACAATGATGATATGGTAGGGTATCGTTGTTATACGTGATATTCATGTTGTAAATGATGGTATGCCACCACCAAAAATAGTGGTGGTGGTAGTTGTGGTGCACCGCTGCTAGAAGTGATGGTGGCAACAAAAATGTGGTGGTGAACATATTGTAAGTGATAGTGTGCCACCATTAAAAGAGGTGGTGGTAGTGGCAGTGGTGAAGATGGTGTGGAATGAGACTTGACCATCTTCACTAACTTGGGCTTTCTGTTCTAACACACGTGTATACAAGGCAGAAAGTGGATTAGCAAATCATTATTAGAAGCATAGGAATGTCTATAAGATTGCATCATTTTAACTGCAAGAGTTGAATTGGGATTTCTGTTCCCATTAAAATTTAGATCATGTACGTCTCAAATTATCTAATCAATAGGTTTTAAATTGACCCATAATTCTGCATCTATGTTTTAATACCTATTCACCACATTTGTACCAGCACTTTCAGCATCATACTCAACTTATGAAATGTAGAATCTGGTTGCTAGAGCACTCATTGTGACAATAATATTCTGGTAGATGCAGTTGCAACTTCTATGAATATTTCATGTAGCCCCCTAGAATGATGAAAGTTTCAGGCTACCGGATCATAAATGAATTTGTGCTTCCCTCACCAAGCTCGATTGTGCTTTCTCTCATGATGCCAAGTTTTGCCATGCAATGTGGTATTCGCCGAGTCTCGCTGTAAGGATGAGTCTCTCCTCGTAGGGCTATAAATTATTACTACTTTTATATGGAGTAATCATATATGTTTATACATACATATATATGCATACATACATACATATATACACAAATATATATATATATATATATATATATATATATATTTCATGTAAATAATAAAAATAGTAAAGTTTCTACATTTTTTGTATGTACAATTTTTTTTCCTATACTATAGTAAAACTCTAATCTATTTGATGCAAGGATTTGAAATTATCCTATATAATTCTAAAATTTGGAATTATAATTCACTAAATTAGAAAACCTTAGAATTGTAAATATGTTATTTGACTGACTAAAAATAAATTGAGCATTGGGAAACTGAGTTATGGAGGACTTTTATCAAACATGTTGTCTATCGATATTATTAAAAATAAAAATAAAAATAAAAGAAACTAATATTATTAAAACATGTTGAAGGGTAAAAGAAAACAAAATAAAAATAATATTATTAAAAATAAATTAAATTAAATTAAAAATTAAAATAATTATAATTATAAAAATTAAAATTAAAAAAAAAGAAAAAGAAAATAAAAATAAAAACGAACATAAAGAAAATAAAATAATAATAGTAATGTTTTTATTTTAATTTATTTTTATTTTTATTTTGAATTTTTTATTATTTTCTTATATTTTTCTTCATATTTTTATTTTATTTTATTTTTTATTTTTTTTATTTTATTTTTGTTTTGTTTACTTTTAATTTTATTTCTTTTTTTATTTTCTTTATTGTTATTGTTATTTTTATTTATTTTAGTCTATTTCATTTTTTATTTTTTATTCATTTTATTTTATTTTACAGTCCGTTTGGATCGAAAGAAAAGAAAAGAAAATAGGGATTATTTTCTTTTTATCCAGTTTGGGAATTGAGGGGAAATAAAAATGAAAATAAAATTTAAAAAAAAAAAGAACATTGGTGAGAAATTTTCTCTTTACAGGGTTAAAATTTTATTCTAAAAAACGAGAAGAATTTGAGGGAGAAAAAAAAAAGCTAAAAGGCCCCTCGATAAAAACCGTTCTTCATCAACTCTACTACTTTCAGCTTTGTTCACATCTAACTCTCTCCATCATGGAAGCCACTATCGATGAACAAGAATCTACTACCGATACAGGAAGGCGACGAGCGATAAGCGACAATAACGTGTAAGTAAATCTCTCTTTATATCTGGTTTTTTTTCTTCTCTCAAGCTGATCTTGTTAAATCTGGTTTTTTTTCGTTGTAGACGAAAACTCTGATCTTCTTGTACCTGTATCATTTTTTCTGATTAAATAAAAATCAATCCCTCCAACTCTATATTCGTTTTTAGAAGAACTGATCTTCCCCCTCTCTCTCTTTCTCTCTTTATTTTTCTATGTCTGTAGAAGAAACCCCCACTACGTTTTTGGGTTTTGTAGAAACCCATCTCCATTGTCTCTCCCTTAATTCTTTTTTCGTTTTTAAAAGAACCCACCAGTACGTTTTTGAGTTTTATAGAAACCCATCTTTCCGTTCTCTATATCTCTCTCTTAATTCTTTTTTTTTTCTCACAGAAGATACAAAATCCATCTCCCTCCCTCCCTCTCTCTCTGTCTTCTTGTTCTTTGTTTTTTTCATAACCCATCTCCCATTCTCCCCTCTATTTGTCTTTTTATTTATTAAAGACTTCTTGTTTTCTTGTTTTGTGTATGTTCTATACCCATCCCCCATCCCCCACTAATCTTGCCTTTGTCTTTTTATTAGAAAGAAGATAGCAACATGTTCTGTTTTTTTTTTTACAAAATCTATACTTGTATATCATCGACTCATAAGTCAAACACAATTTTCAAAGATTTTTTTTACATGTTAATAAAAACTAAATAATATGCATTAATGGCTCCGCATCCTCTATAGCTTAAGGCTTGCAGCAATTCATACAGCACCGTTGGATTGCTGCCACGTGGATTTAACCGTAAACGCTAAAACGTTAAACTAACGGTTTTTTGTTTT
>JAUPMG010167381.1:0-10669 GCA_031762675.1 Pachysandra terminalis
CACACGTGGTGTGCAAGGATGCACAGTCAGTGTGCAAGGAGAGAGAAAGAGAGAGTAATAGGGGTAAGGGTAGTTTAGGTATTTTGTTTTTTGAAAAAGCAATGTAGGGAGACAATTCTGACATGTGAGGACCGTATTGTGATAATTTTTGTATTCGTATACTATATTTGCAAAAAAATTTAGTCAACATACTTTTTGGCATTTAATCCCCTAAAGTAGGGGGATTTCGTAATTTTCCCTAAAAGTATTTCAATTTTCATTTTTATTATTTATGTTCAACCATATATACAAAAAATATATATAATACAAAAATTATCTCAATTTAACCTTCTATCAATCCAATTGAACCTTATTTTTAAAATAAAACTCGTTCTTTTTTATATTTTCATAAAAAAAAACACAAAAAATTAGAAGAAAACCCACCTATTTTTACTTCAATCCACAAATTATGAAGTCAAATCTGAGGATTGGGGATGTTTCCAGGCTCAAAATCTCCTTATCACATGGAATGTGTGACTTAGGGCTGAACTCTTTGAAGATGTATTATTACTTCACGATGATTTGCCCTATTGAATTGAATCTGAGAAATGTCATTAGTTGATGAGTAAATTTCAAATTTCTAGATAAGGTTAGTATTTGATTTGATCTGGGAAATGATACTAGTGATGTAGATATTGTGATGCTTAACTTGCTTTAAGATGCTTAATATGAATTGAGTTGCTTAAATGGGCGTAAATGGCATAATCACTTGATAACGTTGATAACGTTGATATGTTGTGTATCAATTGGTTCTGCACTGTCTGGAATTGGATAGGTCTTGTTTGGGCACGTGGAGCGTTCCAATCATCCGCGTAAACTGTCACGCGACCATTCGGACAACGCTATACCAATCGTTGACAAGCGTATGTAGAATGAATGAGAGAGAGCCAAATAGAGAACACGTGCTTTTTATGCGGTTCGGTAATATGCCTTCGTTTACGGTTGTCGCATAGTGGGCAAATTTTTAGTATTTATAAATATTGGGAATATAGTGATAACCCCAGTCATACAGAGATAAATAAAAAAAATAAGAAAGAAGGGAGGGAGAGAAAGAGATAAAGAGATAGGAGAAAGATGTTTCATTTGGATACATGAAGTCTCTCAGGCGTAAAAGCTAGTAGTCTTCTCTTACCTCCTATTCTTTTGTTATAGCGTTCTCTCTTTTGTCTCTTGTCTTGTTCTAAATTTGTCTTTTATTACCTTAGCCTTTAAGTAAACCTAATCTTCAAGCAAACTTGGCCTTGAAGGAAGTGAAAGAGGAATGTGTCACCTTTATACCATTAGGTGACACATGGAATGTGAGTTATACAAAAATATATATATGCATGTAGGTAACTCATAAGTGTTTAAATAGTCGGGTTGGACCGGGTCAAGTGACCCATTAAATCTATGGTCCATATGATATTTGGGTCAATCAAGCATATCAAGCAAATCAAGCATACACGTGATACCTACTTAAGTCACCAAATCATCATTAGCTCCCTGCGTGAAGAGGTGTAAGAAATAAGCTTTGTCAAGCAAACAGAAGAAGTGACCATAAGGACATATATCATTGTAAAGCCAAAGTCTCATCATATGAAGGAACCATTTTTTAAGTCATAAGTCAACATCTATAATTGAGGAAATGCAATAAGTGTAACATTCGAGAGACAATATAGTCGAATGTCCGAATTAAAATATCTTGGATCCACGACCTCGCGAACAATATTGGTTTTATGGTCATAATTCTCGAAAGATAAATTGCTATTGATGTCCTCAAAAGTGTGACTAAGAATTCAAACTAGGTGTCCTCAAGCAAGGATGATAATAGTACTGTAATGACAAACCCTTAGATTTTCAAGTGAGGATGATGTATCAAAAAGGAAAATGGGACTCGAAAATCATTGTTCTTATGGTATATTTCTCGATCCGAAATCTACAATCCAATCAAGACTAAAATGAGCAAACAAGACATCGGTGCAAACTATGCAACAATAGTTAGAGGTTAGGTCAGTTTGTACCTACTTCTGCTCTACCGAGAGGTCTGTCTGGTCGACCGAGAAGGGCGAATCTGGCTTTTTAAAAAAAAAAATTTAATCCGATTAAAAATAAATTCTAATCTCTTCGACCCATCATTGTTTAGGTGTTATAAACTCATAATTAACACCCCAAAACAATTATGATCTTAACGTATGGTTGTACAAACGATCCTCTCTTGATCATTGATGCAACCATGCATTATGCATGTTGTTTTCTGCAAAAAAAAAAAACAACAATTAGGTTGCTTCTTAGATGAGGTTTATGGACATTCATCAATCCAACGAAGATGAATCGCAACAGCTCTAATACCAATGAAGGTTGTAGACGACTCAGATTACGTACTTCGATGCACACAAACCCGAACTTACAACAGAATATCTCTATTGAACTGAAAAATGTCCCACGTCAGAATCTGCGATTATTAGAACCACATTAATATGCCCACACTCAAACGACTAGATCTCTATATGAAAATCTCAGTAACAAAACCAGATCTTTAGAAGAAGAAGATAAGAGAGATTCTCTTGCATGGAAACACCAAAACATGCATAACCGTTTGAGGGAGGAGTAGTTTCCTAAATACGAGACTCTACTCAACTCAACTCTATCTTGGACTCTCTCCTAATCCTATTAGGAGATAGAGTCCAAGTCACACTTGATCTTACACCAAACATAGATGTCCCTTTAAGTAGGAACCCTAGTCGGCCCAAACGGATCAGGACAACCGAGTCGATTCATCACATAAATCCAACAATATATATATACACACACAATATATTAGACTTAGTTGACAAAGAATTAATATATATTACACCTTCATGTTACCAGATCGGGTCTTATTGAATTAGCAAGAGGAAGGTTTTAACCTTGCCCGGCTTAGTGAACGGGACAAAAAATTGAGCCAAAGCCCAAGTTAGCCTGAAAAAGTTGAGTCCAACCCCTAAAACATGATTTGGGGCAACAGCCCATCCAAACTTGCAACCCTTCTCAGGATTTTAACTGTGCAATAATAAATTTATAAATCCCTAAATAAGCTAAGTAATATATCTTGAAAAAATAGCACTGCTTTTGTCATATTTTTTAATAAGTTAGATAAATTTTCCATTAAACTCACTGAGTTGAGGAATTCGAGTGAGTTAAGTCAAGAACAATTTGCACAAAGTCGAGTTAAAAAGATGAGTATGTTCGGAATCTCAGGATTCCAAGTGACAAAGAATCATTTATAATGAGGCTCTGTTTGTTTCACCGGAAAATAATTTTCAGTAAAAAATATATTCCGGAAGAAAATTTTTCAAGAAATTTTTTTTTTCTATTTTAGTTTCCTACCGTTTCGATGCTATTTGAAAATTTTCCTATATTTTTGTTTAATTCGATGAAAAATAGTTTTTAAAGGGACATTATAGCTAACAAAATAATAAAAGTTATCTTACCAAAACTCAATTCATGTCATGGGTACCTAACAAATAAAAAGAAACTAAAAAGGAGCGGAAGTGGTGGTGGGGTGGCGATGGTGGTGGTGGTGGTGAACGAAACCCTTTCTCCTTTTTTTTTTTCGAAAAATAACTTTCGCCAAAAAATTGCGGAAGTTGTTTTCCTCCAATTTTTTGGATATTAATAAAATATTTTTCAGAATTTAAATTTTTTTATTGAAACAAGTACGTGAAAAACTTTAAAATTCTGAAAAATATTTTTTTCCCCCAATTTCCCGATGAAAAAAGCAGAGCCTATAAGTGAAATTGAACAAATCCTAATTAGGGTTTCTCGCGTTTGTTCCTTTAACCATATGGAGAGGCTGAGAAAAAGGAAGAGCCAAACCATAATTTGTAAAGGTGAATTTGATTGGTCACAAGCTGACATGCACCATGTTACAGTGCTACAAGTATGTATCATATCTATGATCTATAAATCTACTGATCCCATCCGACGGTATTAAACATGAGAAATAAGAACATTTTGTGGGGTACTACTAGATATCATTTCGGAATCTCCTTCCACTACCACCTCTGCCAAGCCCATCTCGCCCTTGCCTTCCTTTGCCTCTATCTGTGGCTGTGTAGATTTGTAGACCGTCACGTACAATATCAGTTGGCCAAGCCCGAACAAGGTCCCTAGACTGTTGGGAATCTAAAATTCATCAAAAACCAAAGTAAGAAATAAAACAATCAATGCTAAGCTTATCAAACTCACTGAAGAACAATATCTTTTGTATTTACTTTGAATAGATATCTATAATATTTTTCAATTTTTTACTCACTGAAGAACAATATCTTTTCGTTATTTACTTTGAATAGATATTTATAATATTTTTCAATTTTTTAGTGGAGGCTTCTGTAGCATTCTTTTAAAAGACAAGGTCTTTTTTGTAAAAATATAAAAATAAAATAAATAATAAATAATTTAGTTTCTATTTGTAAAGTGAATATTACTTAATTTTAATAGGTAAAAGTGATTGGGATATTACTAAAAACTTTATGCATGAATAGTTGTAGAGGCACTCCAATGGTGGGAGCGGGGTTCGGCATAGACCTCGATCTGTATATTAAATATTAGTTAAAAAACTATATAAATGAGGAGGCATAAAACCAAATCCCAAAATAATTCCATCCCTATATATTCATGATGAGGACGAATCTTCTGCTATTAACACACCCAATTAGAGCATCTCCAATTGTTTTCCTATTTTGTTTTTCTATTTTAGGGGTAAGTTTGGATCAAATGTCAAATTTAGGGAAGAGCTCTTCAATGTATCTCTTTATATTTTGATTCAAATTTTTTGAAAAATTTCACTTTCATCTCTCAAGTTCTCTCTAATGGTGTTTAGGGATGGGGTTTGGAGAGCAATTTTTCTGTTGGTTCAATTGGTTGTTGGGTTTTTGTTTTGTGAAGATCTGAGTTTTCTAGTTTTGCAGGTCCCCTCCCCAAACATGAAAAAGGAAGCAAGAAATAGAGATAGGTTTGTTGGGTTTTTGTTTTGTGAAGATTGGTTTTCTCAATTTCTGATTTTGGGAAGATGAAGACTGTCAAGAGGAAGAAGATGAAGACCGTCAAAAGAAAGAAGATTTGTTGGGTTTTTATTTTGTGAAGATGGGTTTTCTCAATTTTTGGTTTTGGGAAGATGAAGACTGTCAAGAAGAAGAAGATGAAGACTGTCAAGAGGAAGAAGATTTTAATAAAATTTGACCGTTGGAAAAAAAGAGACGTTGGAATTATATCGAGGTCCCTAAAATTTTCCCCAAATTTGAGAAAAGTTTTAACTCCTCCCCAAATATAAGAAGGGTTTTAGGGATAATTGAAGAAGGTTTTGGAAATTTTTGAAGAAAAAATTCTCCAAATTTAAATATAGAAAAAATAATAAGGAAGGATCGGAGATGCTCTTATAGGTGTGTGATGTAAAACACACTTGAAAACAAAATTAGAATTTTGCCCTCACCTGAATTGCTTTATGAGGACAAAATTACAATTTTGTCTTTAGGTGTGTTTCATATCACACCCCTATAACAGGGTGTGTTTATAACAGAAGACCCGTGTCCATTCATGATATTAGAGAGAGAGAGAGAGAGAGAGAGAGAGAGCGTGTCCATTCATGATATTAGAGAGAGAGAGAGAGAGAGAGAGAGAGAGAGTTACCATAACGAAGAGGTCAAAACGTATGAGAGCATAAAAAGTCCAGCACAATCCGTTGGCAAAAGAGGCAAGGGAGAGGAAGAAGGGCATGTACTCAACACTTCTTGTGGTAATCACCAGTTTCTGTAACAGGATAAGTATATTTTCATATAAATAAAAAGGGTTTAGTCTAGTGATTTAGAACTCGATATAAGATTTCCTAACAAAACTATATTTTAAACACATGACAAGTTTAAGGAAGATCAAAACCAGCCACATCTGATCCACTGCGAAGATTAACAATTAACTTCAGAGATACTAACCATGACTGATAAGGGTGCAGCATACATGAGAGTGCAAAATAGAATACAGAGGCTTCCAACTATCAAAGAACGGCGAGCATATGAATGAGCTAGCATTAGAACCGGTAGGCTGACAAGACCCACAAATGCGAACTCCACAAGCAACAGCAATAGCACTTTGAACCTCTTTCTTCCACCAGAGTAAAGGAGGAAGAGGATAATATAGGCAAGCTCTATAGCGAAACCAGATGCATTAATGGTTATGACTAGCATGCTATGAGGGTGCACCAGTGGCAGTCCATACAAAACCCAGAGCATGCAATTAAGAAGGGTTGCTAGGTATGGAACTGGTGAGTATTGCTCAACTGATCCCTTCTTCCATATCTGAACAAAAGTTGGCCTATATAACTCAGTAAAACAGAAAATCCGTTAGTTAAATTGTTTAATACTATCAATGAATTCAAGGTGTTAAACACCAGTCACTGTAAAAGCTCAAGTTTTAGAGAACAACACAACAATGTATATCAAATGGTTCAACACCTCCCGTACAAGTAGGTTCCGCATGGAAACAACACATCTATGAGATTACACAAGCACTACGGACGCAGATCCTCTGTGATGAACACGCTCTGTGATGGGCGTGTTCATCACAGAGGATCCACTCTTGGCAAACACGGACACGGATCCTCTGTGATGAACACGCCTTGTGACGGGCGTTTTTATCACAGAGGATCCACTCTCGGCAAACACAGACACAGATCCTCTATGATGAACACGCCTGTGACGGGAATGATGAGAGACAGACCTGTTTTGCCCTCATAAAGCATGTTAGGTGAGGGCAAAATGATAATTTTGCCCTCAAGTATGTCTCTCATCACACGCCCATCACAGAGGATCCTCACTTGGGAAACACACCCGCATGGGAACAACACATCCATGGAAGAACAAACACACAAACGCATACCCCCATAATTCGAACACTTGACCTCCCACTCTGATACCATGTTAAACACCAATTACTCTAAAAGCTCAAGCTATTAGAGAACGGCAAAACAATGTATATCAAATGGTTCAACACAAGGTATATAATTTTTGGAATCGATGCTTACACTGGCGATAAAAACAAGAAAAGTGAAATGATATTTCCTGCAAATTAACAAAAACCCATGTTAGCTTAGAACTATATATCTCTGAAAAGGAAGTAGAATTAAACTTAGAAGGAGAAGCAAACACCAGATTACAATTGTAGATTTCTAGTCTAACAGCAGCATATTACCAAGCTCACCCACCTAAAACACCAACAGCAGTTCGAGCAGCATCTGCAGAAACCATGGTTAATTTTCCTCGAGGAAGAAAAAAGGAAGTAAGTTGTAACGAAAACAAACTGTGAGAACGAATTACGAGCAGTAGATCAGATGGTGATATAGGAGGAGGAGGGGTTTGCATGCAGCTTAAAAAAAGTTGTGGTCAGTTACATGACATGTATTAGCTCACACAGATGTAAGAGAAGAACACATTATTCAGACTGCGGTTATAATTTCCTTGATGGTTTCTGTTAGATAATGGCCAATTGCCAAAACAAGCATTTAACGATGGTCAGTAGAGAACCACAAAGTCAATTATGTCCCTATCATATATGGTAAATTTAAGAAGCTTTTTAAGGAAATAAAATCACAAAATGAGATTGTAGAATCTATTGTTAGGTTTGTTGCTTCAAATTAAAAAATTTTAAAATCAAATATTTTTGGAAACACTAGAGCATGCAATTAAGAGGGGTTGCTAGTAGAGCTGGCAATCCCGTGGGTTTGGGTCGGGTTGATAGAGGGCATTAAGGACTTAACTCTAAATTCGAATTCTCCCGTTTAATAAACAGATTGAGATTACTCACTGCAGCCAACCTGTTCTAATCCGTCTGATTTTACTGGATTTGAAACAATTTTAAAAACGAAAAAAAAAAAGAAGGAAAAAGTGAATGAAGTGGGAGGCAAAAAAGTGTTTTAAAAAAACAGAAATTGTTTGATAATAGTCACCACTAGGGTTTTAGAATAAAAAAAAAAGAAAAAATGAATGAAGTGGAGACAAAAAGTGTTTAAAAAACAAGAAATGGTAGATAATAATCACCACTAGGATTTTTAAGTTTTTTTAGCATAGTGGTAGTGCTAACCTCACGGGTTAGATGGGTTAACCTGTAACCGACCCGTTTATTTTACGGGTTTGAAAATCTCAACCCAAACTAACTCATGGGTTGGAAACTTGAACCAAAACCTGCTAAAATGCGAGCGGGTTGGGTCAGAAATTGCCAGCTCTAGTTGCTATGTATGGATAAGGGTGTAAATGGGTCGTGCCCCTATAGCCCGTGTTGTGTTGAGCTACCTTTAAGCGGCCAATGGCCTATTTTGTCCCGGTCACAGGATGGCACAGTCAAACCCGTTATTTTTTCATGGTTTCACGGATCGGCCGATAATGGTTTGTATCAGCCGGTTCGGATCGGGACTAGACCATAGCAGTCCGGTCCCAACCATTGTATCGCGGGGTTATGGAAAGACAGTCCAGTGATCTGTTCTGGCAGTCCGGCAATTGGTACCACTGGTCCCACATGTTCAGCTGTTCGACAATTGATACAACTGGTCCGGTAGCCTGGCAACCGGTCCCGCCAGTCCAGTGATGGTTCAATACAGTGATGGTTCAATACGCACTACAGAAACAATAGGATTGACACTGCAAGGCTTATGGGTGAGCTGGGTCGGGCTGGGCTTGGGCATGCATGATCCCAATTTTTTAGCCCGGCCCGAACTTGGCCCGACCCAACAAATTGCCACCCCTAGTTGGTAGTAGAGCTGACAATCCGGCGGGTTCGGGCCCGATTGATAGAGGGTATTAAGGGCTTAACCCTAAATTCGAACCCGCCCGTTTAATAAACGGATTGCGATTACCTGCAACAAACCTCCTCTAACCCGTCAATCTGTCTCACCCGTCTGATTTTACTTGATTTGAGAAAAAAAAAAAAAAAAAAAGTGAATGAAGTGGGAGACAAAAAAAACGTGTTTTAAAAAAAACAAATCGTTAGATAATAATTACCACTAGAATTTTAGAATAAAAAAAGGAAAAAGTGAGTGAAGTGGGAGACAAAAAGTGTTTAAAAAACAAGAAATGGCAGATAATAATCACCACTAGGATTTTTAAGTTTTTGACTATAGTGGTAGTGCTAATCCGACGGGTCAGACAGGCTAACCCATAACCGACCATTTATTTACGGGTTTGAAAATCTCAACTCAAACCCGACTCTTGAGTTGGAAACTTGAACCCAAACTTGCTAAAATGCGGGCGAGTTGGGTCAGAAATTGCCAACTCTAGTTGCTAGGTATAGATAAGAGTGTAAATGGGTCATGCCCCTATAGCCCGTGTTGTGTTGGGCTACCTTTAAGCGGCCTATGACCTGTTTTGTCTCAATCACAGGATGGCACAGTCAAACCCGTTATTTTTTCATGGTTTCACATATCGGCCGATAACGGTTTATATCAGCCGGTTCGGATCGGGACCAGACCATAGTGGTCTGGTCTCAACCATTGTATCGCCGGGTTATGGAATGACGGTCCAGTGATCGGTTTTGGCAGTCCGGCAATCAGTACCACTGGTCCCACTTGTTCAGCTGTTCGACAATTGATACTGGTGATCAGGCGGGCTAATTTAACCTCACTTTACACGCGACGCTTGATTATAAGCGCGTGTACGCATTTTGGGTATAGCCACATACACTGAATCATTTCATAAAGCTGTAACGGTTGTACAGCCGTCCCTTTCACATGCCAGCTGCGTACGATGATTAGACCGTTTGGTGAAAAGACAAGATTTGAAACGGCAAAAAGATATCTGACCGTTCTTATCACCAATAGAACGATAGCTTCTCAAGGAAGCTATCATTTGAATTCAGCTTGTGGGGGAATGCCACGTGTCCCAAACCCAACAAATACATTATTTCTTTCCTTCTGAAAGATCAAAGGACAAGGGCTTATGTTCCCACGATATACTGCCTTCTGAGCACCCAAGGGAATGAGAATCTTACTCTTCCCTCGACGGACCTTATTTTACTTGAATGACGTATTTAGGGGCATGCTACCCTTAATGGACTCTTCAAATAGTTATGATCTCAATGAATCCTCGAAATCATATCTATTTGCTCTCTAGAACAGATTTCGAGTGATTTAATTCCATACATTCACGTTTTAAAGGTATTTTTTATGCAAGGAAGGATCCTCGAGGGACCTTTCTGTACCTTCTAACTCAGGAGTCATACTTGGATCACATCCATAGACTTCGAAGCACCACTCTTTATGTTTTGTCTTGAAGGATGACAAGGCAGATATATTCCTGCCGAGGGACAACCTCGACGGACAAATTCGAGGGACACCCTCGACGAACAAATTTGAGGGACAACCTCGACGGACAAATCCGAGTGACAACATCGACGGACAAATCTGAGGGACAACATCGACGGACGAATTTGAGGGACAACCTCGACGGACAAATCCGAGGGACAACTTCGACGGACAATTCTGAAGGAAGTCTCTTCCAGGCTAACCACCTCCAGATGGTCAATTCGAATGAGGTATTTTCCCTCCCGCTAAGGACGGATTCGAAGGAGGAATATCCCTTCCTCCTAAGACGAATTCCAGGCTAACCACCTCGAGAGGGTCAATTCGTCAGGG
>JAUPMG010167392.1:0-10669 GCA_031762675.1 Pachysandra terminalis
CAATAAACCAATTTATTTGTTTACTCCCAAGGTGAGGGCTATATCCTTGCATGGTGATCCCAACAGACTTGTGGAAAAATGATAAGGTGAGGGAATGTTCATGATTTGATGCTCAATATCTGAAGCATATACCCTTCTGTTAGTTGTTAATCTGTAAGATTTCTTGAGGAATTTACAATTGGAATTCTTTGGAGTAATACCCATGATCACAAACAAGTGGGGGAATTGTGCCATCTAGGTCGAAACCCCTTAGAATTATGATGCTTACATGGAATAACTTAACTTCAGAATGGCCATGTATGGGGGGATGGTTCGAAAAGACATCTTGCTTAAGGAATGATTGATCATGTGGGAACTTACATGATTAGCATACTTAATAGCACTTGCATTGCATATTATTTGTTGACATTATTGTGAGTATCTTGTGTATGATAACACTTGATCTAATTTTGCATATAGAAGTAGGATTATTGATATAGACCATTATTTCATATTCCAAGGTGAGATTAAGAGAGAAACACATGTTATTTAATTTCTGTTATAATGATCATTATTTATCATATAATTTACAGATTATGTTTATTTTATCTATCTTATTGTTTATACCTCATAGCATTGGGATTTGAGTAAATACCTTGCTTTGAAGGACTACTCATCCGGGCTTTCCAGCTTATGTATGTTTATTTATATTTTTCAAGAATCAAGTAGCATAAGGAGAGCTTGGGATGATACTAGAATTGAAGAAATTTTAGATAGGATTTTGTATTAGATTTTAATTATAGAATTCATTAAATCAATTGTAATAAGACCAGATTATGTATTTTTACTTAAGTATACCTAGAACTATTATTGTTTACTTCTGCTTATGTTTTGATTATTTCTTTCCAGTCCCATGTTTTATTGGGGTGAGAATTACATACTTAACTTTGGGGAATATCGATGGTCTCAATGATTTAGGATGTGACACTTGTGCTCTAATACCAAGCTGTCACGCCCCAGATCCCATGGCACAGTTCCCAATGAGGGATAACACGATCTCAAGGTGAGACCTTCGGGATCCACAACTGGACCATGATTGCTACCACAACCATAAGCGAAATGAAAGTAAATAATAGTTTCATTAAACAAATTTCATCAGAGTGCGGAAGTACTACAACAATAAATTAAGAATCAAGAACATAATGAAATTAAAACATAATCCTTGGCCTCAGTTGGGCTAGAATCCCAACAAGTTCAAACAACATCCCATCTAGTTCAACAACCAATAGTTATTACATCTAATATCAAAAGTCAACTCCCTCGGGAGTACGAGCCAACAAGCAGAAAACAAAACATCCAAGCCGACTAATCACCAATAGCATAGGTAACTCGGTCAATCCTCCCATCTTGCAACATGAAAAGTTGCGTGAGCCTATGATGCCCATTAAGAAGCATGAAATAGTCACCCATCCTCTTATGGAGATCAAATCACAGGGTTAGTACAGCAATAATCCAATAATAACAATGAGTATTTTAATATGAGATGAAATGAGATGAGATGAAATCATTCACATGTCCTATGATGGATGCAATGAAAAATAACACACAAATAATGATAGTATGCACAGTGAATGAACTAAGACTAACATCTCTTGATAAGTGGACCTTACGTGAAGCTTCTCAACAACAATAACCGATTTAGGACATGGTTCAAGGAACTACCGGAAGTCCCCTTTTCGTTTCGGGGGCTAACCCATGGCATGAAGGCTTCCATATGGCTAATTTATGAGTGTATCATACTCGAGGACTAACAAACCTGTATATGATGGCCTCTGGCATTTTACCCTAGTTTAAGTGTGGCCATTTAATCCCACGGGTATATAGTCAACCCAACCGAAGGCTTCGCAGTAGTTTCTCCGTAGATTTCCACCTCCCGGTTCACTTATCACTTGATATCAGCCTAGTATGTAATGCATTATACTGGGACACCAAATGATGCTCAACAACATAAACTATTCGCGCCCCCATGCACGCAGATAATCTAATTGCAACCCATCATAAGCTTCCTATCCATTATCACAACAAGAACAATCAACTTAATTAATTAACCAACCTTTCACAACCAATCCGGATCAAACCTAAGGTGGGATGATGGTTACAATAACCTCGAAACACCAAGATTGACTCCCCTCGGGTAGGCTAGATGCCTTCAGGTCAAATCTTGTTTCCGGAATCAACAACAATCAATGGCCAAAACCCCACATTATCCACCTAGGTCATCCTCAAAAATCACAAACTAATGTGCAACTCATTGGTGGACTGAAGCCTACCGAACCCTCAAAAAGAACTAAAAACAACTCTCTATTGGTGGAGTGGTCGGTGGACCAAAGGGTCACTATGAGATACCCGCCCATAAGGACATGCCCGCCCGGACACTGAATTCTACAATCTCCCTCATTAGTAAGTAGAGTCATCCTCGTAAGACAATAATCAAATTTGGAGAGCATGTAATATAGTCAAACAATTTAGTATATATGCTAGTGTATTTCTAGATATGAAACATGTCCATAATGAGTTTAGAGTCGAAAACAATTCAAATCAAAATATCAGCAATCCATAAAGAAGTAACTATATGAAATAATCATAATTTAACAGACTAACATCAAAATCAGTCTAATTAGGTCAAAATAAGCATGTATGTGAAATTTCATAGCAATCGGAGCACTTTGGGAATTTTCGGTCCACCTAGGGTCTCTATCTTTGTCTGCCGAGGGTATCTTGGTTTGGCTCAGTGGCCTTTTCAGTGGACCGAGTTTGGTTTTGGTGGCATTTTCAAGGGCTTAAAGATTGACGGTGGCGCTCGGTGGACTGTTCGGCAGGCCGAGTTGAGCTCGGTGGCATTTGACAGTTTTGACGTCTCTTCGGTAATTTGGCCATAACTTTGTGTATACTTATTGGAATCACCTCAAATTTATTTTGTTGTGCTCCTAATGAGCAGGAGAATCCAAAAATAAAAATTGGGAGGTATTTGGAGTTTGGTGGCTTTTTCGGTGGACCGAATAGGCCGCCGAGGGTTCTTGGAGGTGTTCGGTGGCCTGCTCGACGAACCGAGCAGTTCGCCAAACCTCGCGAACTTCACTAAAAATTATATTTTTGGGTTCCTATAGACCTTATAACATAAAACATGATTAAAAAAAAAAATTAAATACATAATTCCGCACAAAACACATTCATAATACTATACAAAACTTAACTTGAATCATACTTACCATATCTTGATATTAAAACCCAGAAAATTAGTAAAAAGTCATTAATATAACATATTGATACTTCATATTCAAAGAATATATCTGTGTACTCCTAATTAAATCAAAAATAGAGTTATACTTGAATACTTATCTTGATTTGTTAATTGGTGTTGAGAATTACACACCTTGCTCTTCTTTTTCTTCTTCTTCTCCAAGTGATGGATCAACCTCCAAGGCCTTGTGTTTATATAGGCACTTAGGAACTATAGAAACTCTAATCTCAGCCCTTAGATTAATTAGTTTGAATCTCAGCCCTTAGATTAGTTTTCAGTCTTTATTGGCTTCTTTATAATATTGATTTCTTACTAATTCTTGTTTAGAATCCTAGTTTTAGTTACTATTCTAGTTTGTAAAGAATTCTTACTAATTCCTTGACTTTGACTTAATCTCTTATTCTTAGTTAGTTAGTTATTATTTACTTCTTTATTTATTTGAATCCCTTCTAATTAGAGAGTGTTTCTAATTCCTATTTAAATCACATTCATTAATTGGAGATTGGAAAGCTCCTACAAGATTCTAGCCATTAATTTATATATTGAAAGCTCCTACATGTCATAACTTTAAAAGTTATGATTGTGTGTGATGTACTTAGTTTCCTATTTGTATAACCCACCAATCACAATCGGTCAAAAATCAAACAGAACAACTGTTTACTAAAAAAATTAATTAACCTTTAATTTTCTATTATTTACACATTTATATTATTATTTTTATTTAAATTATCACAATTTCTCTGCGCTCTTCTGCCCTTGTTGCTGAAACTACTGCGTTAGGGGTTTTACAAAAATTGTTATTGAAGGTGATTCTAAGGCGGTCCTGGGTGTTGCTCTTTCTGCTTGTGTTACCCATGGACTATTTCTGCTCTTACTCATAAAGCTAGAGCATTGATTACAATCTTCGAGGTGAGTTCGCTCACTCCAATTTTTCAAAATTTCTGCTCTTACTCGTAAAGCTAGAGCATTGATTACAATCTTCGAGGTGTGTTCGCTCACTCCAATTTTTCAAAAAGCAAACCAAGTGACGGAAATCCTTGCTAAATACGCCTTGATGATAGATCCTGCACTTGTATTTCATGTCCACCTGTATGTATTTGTTTAGTGCTTTTTGACGATGTCTCTAGTCGAGCTACTCCTCATCTTTTTTCTAGAATTATTCTGTAATCTTTTTAATTATTATATTTATTTTTTTTTACCAATTTATATATATATATGATTCTTGTATGTGGGATCATGTATTCGGGTTTACCTATCCAAAATGCAGAGTTTATTGATAATCTCTATGTGATTACAATAAAACTCATTCAAAATTTAAATAGAAAAAACATAAAGATAAAAATAAAAACTAAATCAACTTAATATAATTTTGATAAATATATATATATATATATATATATATATATATATAAATATATATATATATATATATAAAATTAGATCTATATTTTCGAAATCAATGTAAATATTTTTAAGTCCTCCATCAAATCTATATATTCCTTATGTGTGAGATAGATATGATACCGTATATAAGTCTTCCATCAAATCAACATTTCCTTAATTTTTAACCAAAAAAAAAAAAAAAGCATATTCTTTATATGTAAGAAACACATGATGTTGTGGATTTGGCAAGTACCAAACTTGTGTGCGCTTTTTTTTTGTCTTTTTTCTTTTCCTAATATATCTTTATATGAAGTTAAGGTTCCACGTTACCAAAAAAAGAAAAAATCAAACTGAATCTCTTAAAGTCGTGAGCCATTTTTCTACGACCTTTCGATTTAGTGGCTCATTTTCCGAATGCACACAGGAGTCGGGATACAAAAGTTGAGCTATAGATTAGGTCCAAATACACCCAATTGCAACAGCTTATGCATTTAACCTTTATGCTGGTGATTAGGCAGGTTAATTAAATTTTATTAGACACGTGGTGTTATCTTAAAAGTGCGTGTATGTATTTTTGGGTATAGTCGCATATACTGAATCATTCAATAAAGCTGTAACGACTATACAACTGTTTTTCACGTGCCAGTTGTCAATAACTGTTGTACGGTGATTAGACCGTTTGGTAAAAAAATGATATTTGAATCGACTCAAAGATATCTGATCGTCCTTATCATAAAAAAGGAAAGCTTCTTCGAGAAGCAACCTTTTTGAATTCCAGCTTATGAAGGAACGCCACGTGTCACAAACTCAACTAACAAGCACTAGCATCCTTCTTGAAATATTCAAAAGGATGATGACTTATGTTCCTACGGTACACTGCCTTCTAAGCACTCGAAAGAATGAGGATTTTACTCTTCTTTCGAAAGACCTTATTTTACTCAAAGGACATATTTAGGAGTATGCTACCCCTAATAGACTTATCAACTAGTTAAAGTTTCAAATAAAACATCGAAGTCACATCTATTTATTCTGTATAACAGACTTCGAGTGAGTTTTATTGCATACCTTTACATTTTAAAGATATTATGCTTAAAGAAATATCCTCGAGGGAAGATATTCAAATAAACTTTCTGTGCCTTCTAAACTCAGAAGTCATTCTTGAATCATATTCATAGACTTAGAAAGACCACTTATTATGCTGTCGTAAAAAGATCACGAAGCAGGTATATTCCTTCCTGTTAAAGAAACTTCGAAGGACAAGTTCGATGGACGACCTCGAAGGACATGTCCAAAGGATGACCTCGAAGGACAATTCCGAGGGACGAACTCGAATGATAATTCCAAAGGAAGACTTCAAAGGCCAACCACCTCCAGATAGTGAAATCGAAGGAAGTATATATTTCCTCCTGCCAAAAGTGAATTCAAATGAGGTATATTTCTTTCTCCTAAGGTGAATTCGAGGTTAACCACCCTGAGATAGTCAATTCGTTAAAGGGTCTATCACCCTTAAAAGGACTAAGAATTTAATCTTCCTCAAAGGACAAAGATTTAGGTTTACCCCCTCGAATGCACTCTTTTATGCATCAGAATTACAAGGTAAGACTCGAAGTTGCTCTAATTCATCCTTATGAAGTGACTTCGAGTTATATCTCTGATTTATTTCACTTATAAAAGCAAATCCTTAGTGGAAAGAGCTTCAAAAGTCGAATTCACGTCGTCTCCGAAAATATTTCCTAAAGATATTTTCCTACGGACTTTGAGAAACGTCATCTCTCCTCACTTTAAAAGAACTTACAAGGAAACATATTTACTTTTGACTTCATAAAAAGCACTCGAATTGGTTACTATAGGTATAAACTTTAAAGGATTTCAAGATAAACTCTTCTTTATAGGGACTATTGATCATGAAACGAGTTTCTTGATGAGAAACTCAACTTCGAGTTCTTTATATGGGTAATTCGAGAATACATTGATCACCTTGTAAGTATATAGTTATTCTTGATTTCCTTCAAAGGAAGATAGTCGTCAAAGGGAGTTCCTTCGAAATATACGAATTCAGAAAAGTATTTATGACATTGAAGTGACTTCTTAAAGTTGATTGAGACGAATTTCTCAGAATGGGCAGCACGTGGTAAAACATCACTTACCTATAATATATGTTTTCTAACTTATGTAAATGGGGTTTTGTCTTTTCTAGAATGACGGCAAGAATGGTAACGTTGCTCTTGGGATTTGTATGAAAGTGACACGCGTCATCCGATCCGTGTTGCTCAAGTTCCAAAGCAACCAATCGCGGAGCAGGTTTTTAATGTTTGAAATGATTACCTCTTTTTCTCTGGAAGTAACTTAGGTATGTTGAAGAACACGTGTCCTTCATGATATGTTTTAGGACCACGTGTCACTCAGGATGTGTTTAGCGGGTGAGGATCCCTCTCTGAACGCTTAGCCGAGTGACACTTGGCCTATTTGGAGTGGAAAACTCCTTACAAATACCATAGTACATCCTCCATTGAAGAAGATCAGAGCTAAGTCTTTAAACTATAGACTAGAGAATCTGAAACTTCCTTGAACTTAAGAAATAGGAAGCAACAGTGAGAAAATGCACTGAAAGAGAAAGAGAGTAGTCTTCAAACTCTGAGGTTTTACTGCTTTGAGATTGCGTTCTAACTGTCTTATTTAGTTATTGTAATGTTCCCTTTCCTTTTGTCTCCTCGTTTTGTCTTATTTGCAGATCAAAGTTGACAAAGAATGCTCTTGACAGAATAGCTGCGCAACCTTTTAGGCTGTCTTGAGACAGACTTTCCTGCCTCTTCTCTGAAAGATTGATTGTGTTGATTCATTTATATTAGTTGTCTTTTTATCCTATTCTATTAGTCTTTTACAAACCCGTCATGACCAATGCTTAGCATTTGATTATCTTATGCCATTTTTCAATTTAGAGTGGTGTGGTAGTAGGTGCTATTTGTCGTCTCAGTTAGAGTTGTTTTTTGGTTGTACGTTTGATAGATAGCATTAAGTTTTGTTGTTTATGGTCGCTCTTTTATTGGTCTTTATGTCTTCATGGAGATGCGACTGCTTTTCTCTCTCTATATAAGCCCCCGTAAGGTAATCATTAGGAATACCTCTCTATTTCTAGAGGAATTCCAGTTCCTTTAGCTATTTTAAAATGTTTTCCTTCTCTGAAAGTAGAGCTGGCAATTGGGCAGGTTCGGGTCGGGTTGATAGTGGGTATTATGGGATTAATCCCAAACTTGAATCCGCCCGTTTAATAAATGGGTTTAGTAAACTCAACCCGCTTACCTTGTCTGGCCCGTCTTATTTTACCGGATTTGAGATAAAAAAAAAAAAGAAGTGAATGTGGTGGAGACAAAATGTGTTTTAAAAAAAGCAATTGTTAAATAATAGTCACCTTTAGAATAAAGAATGAAAAAGTGAATGAAGTGGGTGACAAAAGGTCTTTAAAAAATAAGAAATGATTAGATTAGAATAAAAAAAATGAAAAAGTGAATGAAATGGAGATAAAAAGTGTTTTAAAAAATAAGAAATGGTTAGATAATAGTGGATTTTTTTAAAGTTTTTGGCTAGTAGTGCTAACCCGACAGATTAGACGGGCTAACCCGTAACCGACCTGTTTATTCATGGGTTTGAAAATCTCATCTCGAACCCGATCCGAGCCTGATCCGACATGATCCAAATCCGAAACCGATCAATTTCAAAGAGATCTGAATTCGATTAACGATCCGACGAATCTTTTATATGAGTAATTGAATCCGAATCCAAATCCGATTATTTTATTACGATTTGATTTTAGGGACCTATATGATAATAATAAAAAATTGGGGTTCTTATGTAAATTATAAGCTTTCAGGAGGTTAGGGCCTTGGACCCAAGTAGGGGACTAATGGTATAGGTTTGGTCGTATGACCATGTAAGAGGGTTAGTTGGTCTTTTTACTTTCAAATTTCGAATTCAAGTGAACTGATTTGGATAGAGGGAGGATTGTTGAAATCTCTCAACCTTTTTCCAAACTAAGATATGTGGGGATATGGAAGGTTCCAATGACCATCCATTACCTTGGAGAAGGAGAGGAGAGATTTGAGATCTATTTTTACCTTGGAGAACACAACCAAGAGAAGGAGAGGAGAGATTTGAGATCTATTTTGGCTGAGAGAAAAGAAGAGAAGAGAAAGAAGGTAGAAGAGAAGAGACACCAAGCATAAAAGATTATTGGAAGAAAAATGGTAGGGTGATCTTATATTGAATGAAATCTCTGCATAGACCATTGAGGTAGGAATCTTTGGTTCTGCTTCTACTCATTCATAGGAATATAACAATGATAAATATGTGTAGTGATCCGAACCTAAAAATTAAACTGTTATGAAAGCATTTAAAGAAATCAAACATATATATAATGAAATTTGAAGTTCATTTGATTGCTTGATGCTTCTACTTATTTCAGAAACTTGAATTAGCAACTTAGTAGGAGTCATAATCCTTAAAGATCAATTTAATAATGTTATATGTTCGGATTTGTATAAGGATTACAATGATAAGTAGTGCTAAATCCTAATTGTTGTAATTAAATATAGTAATGGGTTCAATGTATAATTAAGAGAAATTTAAGGAGTATAGTATAATTTTGATAATATATGGGGTGATTGGGTAACTAAGTTTTCAGGTTTGGACCTTGAACTAGATTTTTGGGTAATGGGCATTGAATTTGGTTGGATAAGCCCATGTGTCTATTTTGAGGCCCATGAACTTAAGTTGGGATCGGTTGCTATTTCTGAAAGTTTTGGGTTTAATAGGTAATTACTTTTAAGTAAATATCGTTAGTGCTTGACACATCTTCTCTCATAAGAGATGGTGTATGTCTTGGGGACATATTCCCTTGTTTTAGGGAGCTTTCTCCACCCATAGCCCCTCTCTTATTCTTAAAATTTTTTAGAAAAGAGAAGAAACCACTAGAGAAGAATTTATTAAAGGAGGATCTGAATTCTCCTTGAGTTTTGAGAAGGAGAAGCTTAGGAAGGAGAGTGTTGGAAGGAGACTTTGGGAAATCTTGCATAGTTGGTATTCTACAGAAAAACATATTAGGGTTATCTTGGTTACTTCTCATATGATTAATAATGATGGTCATTGGAATGGATGAATGTGTTTAAGTTGTAATTCTGTGTAGTTCTTATAAAGTTCAGAAGTCAATAATGAATGGATCCATGTTCAAATACAATATCTGGATGTTAAATTTCATTAGACCCTGTTCATGTCAAGGTATGCATGTAATGTAATATGAATTCCTAGTATGCTAAATTGACATTCAATGAATATACGCTTGATCATTGTTTAACATTGTTTATTATGAAAATCATTATCAAAGTATGTTAATATAGTGATTAGTTATTATTGTAGACATCCCCAATGTGCAGTTTTCTTTGTATTGCAGCTCCTGGACGGCTTGACTTAAGAATCGGCAACTGTCAAATCACATCTAATTTTTTCTTTTTCTTGTGTGCAAATTCCCTCAAAAATCCTAAAAATCTATGAAAATGACCATTTCACCCCTAACTCTCTGTTTAATCAAAATTGTGAAATTTTACAAATCAAAACAAGATTTCAATTCCATATTTGATTTCTACATCTCACAAGCTTCGAAACGAATGTAAAATCGCTAAATTCTGAATTCAGGCGTTCGATGGGCATTTTGGTAATGTTAAAAGTTTTTGCCACGTGGCATTTCTGGGCGATGTGGCGCATAACCGTCACGCGCGAACGTCTCTGATATTTTGTTAATATTTAAATTGTGCCCAATCGACATTTCTTTATTTTTATTTTATTGATATCCCATGTTCCCTTTTTTAATATTCTTTCCATCCCCCATGTCTCCTTCCTTTTTTTTTTTGGCTTGGGCTGTCCTTAAGGATCAGTTATGTATTTGGGCTAACTTGGCTCGTACCAAGTATTGTAGATCTGATGGCTTTATCAAGACCAAGTCCAAATCAACAGACT
>JAUPMG010167402.1:0-10668 GCA_031762675.1 Pachysandra terminalis
AATCTCCACAATAAGAGAAAACCATCACGGTTTTAGTAATTGAAAGATTGCCACATGTACATGAGAATCATATCATACCTTTCAAATCAAATAATGAAAATTCTCCACAATAAACAACTTTCCTAAACACTTAATTAGAAAGTGCTTAAAACGTCAATATTGCCAAAATATGACAATAATGCCATATAGTAGAATCACGTGAAAACGTGAGTTCTAACAACAAATGCATTGTTCAAAGAATAGTTGTGTCTTATATTTTTTATATTATTATATTTAAATTACAGTATGGGTCCATCTAGGTTCATATACCGGTTCAACCGGGTTGTCCCAACCTACTGTCTTTACCGGGTTAGCACCCGAACCGGGTTTTAAAACATTGGTTAAGACCCTCACGGGTCATAATCGTTCTTATGGAGTTTCTTCAAGGATAATTTCGTCATAGAGGGAATACTTAAACCCTAGTTCGAGAAGCTGTTTCCGCAAAGGCATAAAACTGAACGATTTCGGCTCTTTTAGGTCTCGGTTTTCTGAAACTGTCTTTGCGAAGCCTAGATCAACTCTTCCCATCGGACGATCTCTGCAACGAAGATGGTATCCACTCTATCCATATTTCTTCTCAAATCTCACTTGTATTGTTCTGCTTTTTGGCCTCTTGTACTTTTGTTGACGTCTATTTGTTTCTTTCTTACATGAACGAGATCGAGTCAGTAGATTTTTTTAACATACCGTGTGTTTAATTTCTCAGTCTCTAGTCCAAAACGAAGAGTTTCAGCATATTTTGCGCGTTTTGAACACTAATGTCGATGGAAAGCAGAAGATCATGTTCGCCTTGACCTCCATTAAGGGTATCGGGAGGCGATTCGCCAATATTGTATGCAAGAAGGCTGACGTCGACATGAACAAGAGGTTTGGTTTTTGCAATTGGGTTTTGTTTATTACAGTTCTAGGTTTAATGGGTGTGTAGGAATTGTCGTATACGCTGGTTTTTATTTTTTTATTTTGAAAGGAATTTAGTCTATTTGCTGTATTATTATCTTTGCTTGAATGTGTTGCATGGTTGGTTCAATAGTGTAATGGCTTATTGTAAACGGGTTTGCATCTATGTATTATTTGGGTTTTGTTTATTATAGTTTTAGGAATAGGTGTGTGGAAATTCTCGTATTCGCTGGTTTTTATGTTTTTCTAATAGGAATTTAGTCTATTTGCTGTATTATTATTTTTGTCTGAATGCGTTGCATGACTGGTTATGTAGTGTAATGAGATCTTGTAAACGGGCTTGCATCTATGTATTAATTGGGTTTTGTTTATTATAGTTTTAGGTTTAATGGGCGTGTGGAAATTGTCGGATTCACTAGTTTTTATGGCTTTTTTTTTAAAAGAAATTTAGTCTATTTGCTGTATTATTTTCTTTTCCTGAACGCGTTGCATTACTGGTTCGGTAGTGTAATGGGTTCTTGTAAACGGATTTGCACCTATATATTAATTGGGTTTTGTTTATTATAGTTTTAGGTTTAATGGGTGTGTTATGATGTTTTTAAAGGAATTTAGTCTATTTGCTGTATTATTATCTTTTCCTAAATTGGTTGCATGGCTGGTTCGGTATTGTAATGTGTTCTTGTAAACGGGTTTGCATCTATGTATTAATTGGGTTTTGTTTATTATAGTTTTAGGTTTAATGGGTGTGTGAATTGTCGGATTTGCTGGTTTTTATGTTTTTTAAGAAGGAATTTAGTCTATTGGCTGTATTATTATCTTTGCCTGAATGCTTTGCATGGCTGCTTCAGTAGTGTAATGGGTTCTTGTAAACGGGTTTGCATCTATGTATTAATTGGGTTTTGTTTGTTATAGTTTTAGGGTTAATGTGTGTGTGGGAATTGTCGGATTCGCTAGTTTTTATGATTTTTTAAAAGGAATTTAGTCTATTTGCTCTATTATTATCTTTGCCTTTGCCTGTATCCGTTGAATGGCTGGTTCAGTAGTGTAATGGTTTATTGTAAACGGGTTTGTATCTACGCATTCATTTGCTTGGTGTGTCTGTTTACTAATTTTTTGGGGTTTTATGGCTTTTTGGAACTGTTTTTTTTCTTAGTTATGTTTATGTTTATGAGTTTTAGTGATACATTGGCCTATTATTGTTAGGGCTGGTGAAATAACAGCGGCAGAGCTGGAGAATCTCATGGTGGTCGTTGCCAACCCACGTCAGTTTAAAATTCCAGATTATTTTTTGAATAGAAAGAAGGATTACAAGGACGGTAGGTTTTCTCAGGTGGTGTCTAATGGATTGGACATGAAGCTGAGAGATGATTTAGAGCGATTGAAAAAGATCAGGTAATTCTTGTTTGCTATTTATCTTGTTGTTTGGTATAGTTCACTAGGCTTTCTACATGATTGTGATTGTGGGCTTTGTATTTATAGTTGTTATTTTTTTTCCCTGCATTTGTGGTCGCTTGTGGTGGTTGTGGTTAAAGGGTATTTTGGGAATTGGTTTCCCCTCCATTTTTGGCTTTATTATGTGCAATTCATATCTTTGATTTGGTTGACAATGACACATTACACATGTGACCATGACATACGGCCCATAGACTGGTTTACGTGACATTTTTCATTTCATGTTGAGGCTATAGTACAATTGAACTTTTGGGCATTGGATTTCTTTTCATCCTCTGATGTTACAGTTTATGGGATTATGTATATGTCTGTTTAAAAACCCAGATTGATCAGGTGACTTGGAACTTGGAAGTCTGTGAATCCATGTTACTAGTTTGTGTCACCAGCTATTCAGTTTGTATTATAAATTTATGAATTCCCAAGATAAATCAGGTAATATATCTTAAAATCAAGGATAATCTTTTCAAATTTCTGACCGAAGCGTCCACTTCTCGACTAAACTTACTGATTTTTCTGTGAAACTTAGCCAACTGAGTCAAAATAAATATTGTGAATCCAATTTAGTAGGCCCACATTTTCCTTTATCTTCAATACTCACTGGAATCCCATCCCAATAAAACACCACGTGCACTACCAAAAGCTTGCCAACAAGTCTCCTAACCTATTACCCCAGGTCTACAGTATTTTGTTTCTTTCTATCTGCTCTGGCTTTTTTTCTTGTAAAAATATGACATCATGCTCCCAATGATAACTGAGCAGTGATCCAAGGAACCCAGACTCCTTGCTTTCAATGATAGCAAAGATAACTTCATCTAGCGCCCGAAATGTCCCCTTCCCTTCATGTTCTTTGATCCATCCCCACAAACATCCCACTCTCGTTCTTATTCTGAAAGTTTTAAGTTCCGTTTAGATTTTCTGCTTTTGGTGTATTACTAGATCCCTACAACCTTAATTTGCCTTTGTCATTTGCCTCAAACCGATATTATACTTCTTTCTTGAAAACCTAAAGTTTTGCTGAAGAATATTCCAAAATCAGGGATGTGTCTTGTTACACAATCAGAAATATGATCTTTCATCTTTGACAAACTTCACGCTATTTTTTCATCCTGCAATCCATCTTCATGCCCATGAGTTTTTGCATTCAGGTGTTACAGCCAGATCCTCATTTTCCTTCTGCTTCTCTACCCCTTCATCAGCCATTTGGATGACTGCATTGGTAATTGTGGTGGATCCTCTGCCTAGAGGAAATATATCATTCAGAATTTTTTCTTCATACATTGAGATAATTATATCAAGCCTTGCTCCAATTCTCAGACATTGCCAACCTCTTTGATGGTCCATAACACCACTGTTCTTTCGCAGCTATTAAATTCTTGAATGTTTTTCCTAGAATGTTAAGAGTTACGAGCAGTGAGAGCCTCCAATTGTAATCCAGGCCCTCCTAGATACCTCTTTCCTTTTCTATATTCATCTATATTACATGTAATATTCTATTTACCCTAAATTATCCGTGTTGAGGCGACACAACGTGGGCTTGGGCATGTGATGTGTCAGTTTCTTCACATTCATGTCCAGCTTTTTGGCATATATTTCCTCTATTTTAAAGGCAGATGCCTCTTCTGTCTTCATTATACACTTAATTATGAAGTTTGAAATGTGTTGAAACTGATATTAAGTATAGGTAGCACCGTATTTTTATACTACTTAGCCTAAATTAGTTCAAAAGATATAGTACGTGAGCCGTGCATAGTGTAAAGGATCGGCCGATCCTTTTCTGGATCGGTCGGTCTAACTTGGGATCGGCCAGGGATGAGCCCACAATCCCTGGCCGATCCCAAAAAACTGGAAAAAGCAGTGACTCGGACCAATTCTGTGACGGATCTGCCGATCTGTCGTGGAATCAGCGAGTCCGACCAGACGATCCAAACTGGATCGTCCGGTTCAAATCTTAAAAAAACAAAATACAAAATAAAACCCAGAAGTTTCCAGAGAGAGCTATCTCCACTTCGTATTTGTTTTCCCTTTTAAAAAAACGTGAAGTCTCTAGAACGAGAGAGAGAGAGAGAGAGAGAGAGAGAGAGAGAGAGAGAGAGAGATCTGAACTTTGAAAGAAAGAGAAACTTACCGTGCGAAGTGTGTGGGAGAAGTCTCTAGATTTGAATGTGGAGAAGTCTCCAAATCGAGAGACTATTTCTTCTTTTCTTTGCTTCTCTTCTTCTCTTCCTCTTGATGCTAATTTATATTCTGCGAAATCTATAGATCTCTTTTCACCAAAAAAAAAAAGAAATCCATAGGTCTCGTACAGGTACCGCTATCTTAATGTGATTTTTTATTTTTTTTTCATGACTTGTATGATTTCCTTTTTTGTTTCGAGCTAATGTTTGGATCGGCCAATCTAGAGTTGGATCGCCGATCCAACTCGGTATCGGGCCGGGACGATCCCCGATCCGATACCGAGTTTAAACACTATGGAGCCGAGTCCTTGTGTAATATGATAATGGGGATTAGTCGAGTTTGATACCTAGACACACCTGCCCCCAGTCCATGTAATAATAGATCTTGATTCAGCGTCTCAATTGAGTTATTCGTGATGTCCAATCGAGGCCACAACATAATCTGACTCCTTCAACCTCTCTTACTGCTTTGGAGATGGGAAAAGAGAATCTCTCTCATGTTCTCAACAGCTTCCTGGTTTTGTTTCAAGTTTTTACTTTAAGTTAGGTTCTTCTCCCACTTTGGATGGACTACTCTCACTGATGGGCTTGTGGGTTAAAGTATCGTCCAATATTAGTACGGACCAGCTATCAAGCTGAACTGGTCAAAGGTATACAACCGGTGCATGGTGCTCGTTATATGAAACGGTCTTGTTCCACTCAATATCCTGGACTGGTTCAGGCTAATACCAGATGGACTGGTCAGGTCTGTATCAATATCAGAGCTGACTGGTAAATTTAGTGTGCTGATACTTAACCATGGATGAGCTAGTTAAGAACCACTAACTGTAAAAGCTTAAGCAGTTAGAGAACAGCACAAAAATGTACATCAAATGGTTCAAAACCCTCCAACATGTGCAGGCTCCGCATGGGAACAACACATCCGAGGGAGAATAAATACATAAACACATACCCCCGGGATTTGAACACTGACCTCACGCTTTGATACCATGTTAAGAACCAACTTTGAACTTGAGGAGTTGGATTGTACCTACCAAACGCTTTTCTTCATCTTCAAGTTTAGGCAGATGGGGAATAAGAAATGTCCACCATCCTCAGCAGCCTGGAATCACTTGCTTCAACTTCAACCCATTTCGTTTCTCTTCATCAACAGCCGCTAACCTCACTGATGGGGGATTGATGGACTTGAAAAGACCTCTTTGTTTGATTTTGGATTACTCACCATCTTACAATGGAGGCAAACTGTCCTTTTATCCAATGTGTTGTCTGTATTTTTGAATGTTTTTAAAGGCGTATGTGGTTTATTCCTTAAGGTTGGGCTCAAGGCAAGGCGAAAAAAAAATAAAATAAAATCGCCTTAAGAGGCTTATCCAGTAGTGTTTATCTAACACTTGTCTCATGATGCTTACACCTTCAAGTATGAGGCTTACATGAAGCTCAAGCATCTTATCTTGAGTTTGTTATATGTCTAGGCATGTGCCAAATACATTAGACTAAACTAAGGTTTATCTTCAAAACAATGAAGTCAAAATGCGTTCTATTTTTTTTCTTTAAACCGATACTCTGTAATTAACTTCAATGAATTTATGGTTTTTAAACTATATATTTTGAAGTTCTATTTCACTACAACTGGTCCCTTATAGGCAATAAAGGGATTTGAATGCTGATTTACATTATAACTTTCATGACTCCTTTGCGCGATTCTATATTATATTATATTATATATAAGGAAATGAATCAGAGGAGAGAAAAGGTCCAAAAAATTTTAAAGTGGGGAAGATTTCAGAGTTTTAGAGCGTTGTGCAACCTTGATACCATTCAGACTATAATGAATGGATTTTGCTTTGTTGGGGACCTAGTGTCACAACCTGAGGGGTGATTGGATGGCCAGGTTGTAGGATTGGCAGGCCAAAGGAGAAGACTATGAGTGAATTGGTTGATGTCATCACAGATTTGTGATTTATTGCTTGGTATATTAGCATTGGTGATGACACATTTAGGGTTGCCTTAGGCCTTGGTGTCAACCCATGGTCATTGTTCTAACAGGGATGCGAGAGGCAACATTTTGGGTTGTTCATCGTAACTGACATTCCGGTGTCAGCTATTGGCTTTTAAAGACTCTTAGGAGTTCATGCCCCTTCATGTGACAAGTTTTAGTCGTTTCTCATTAGTGTTTCATGTGATGAGGGCATGAGCTCCTAACATGATACATGTTTTTCTCGGATTGAGTGAAAAGGGAAAACTTTGTTTCCAATGGTACACTCTATCCATTCGCCCCCACCCACCAATTCCTTTTCCTCTTTATCTCCTTTGGTGATGACACAAAGGAGTCTTAGGAGCCCTCTCATATGGTATATCTAACATGTATAATACATTGTTATATCACATTTACATTATTAATTCGATTTATACAACGGAAATATTTCTCACATTGCTCTATACCTATAATTTCAGAATACCCGTGAATGAAAGTTTGGGCTCCTTTATATGTTAGTGATCTTTTTCTTTTGTTTGGTTGTCCACCTTGGACAGCTTGCCTGCACATGCAATCTCTTTTTGCTCACTGATATACATATGCTGTATACACATGCAATCTCAAGATTTTTGGCTCTTGAGAATTTCTAAATCTCCATGAATTGAAATTCTTAGATATAAAGAACACCCCCTAAAAGGAGTTTTGATTTTGAACTTACTATTGAATGTTGAAAAAAGCTGCTAAGATATGATTCTGTTAGTTGCCTGATGCTACCTACCCCCGCCCAAATGAAGAACAAGAAAGGCTGATGAATGTAAGCTGGCTGCTATTGCAGGAACCATCGTGGATTAAGGCACTACTGGGGCCTCCGTGTTCGTGGTCAGCACACTAAGACTACAGGTCGCAGGGGGAAGACTGTCGGTGTCTCTAAGAAGCGTTAATTTCTTTGTTTTGCACTTATATTTCACAACTACATTGATGATCACACTAAAGGTTTTTTTTTTTTTTTTGTCATGAATTTTGGATGATTTTTATTATCTGACATTGTTCTCTTAACTGCGAGGGCGAGATTTGGCTGTGGTGTTTTAGGAATTTTGGATGTCTTTTTGTCATCAATAGGTTGGACTTATTTTTCTTTTGCAATAGAGATGGCACTTCTGGTTCCATTTGTTTGCTCTGGAAATTCTTTTGGACTACAAGAACACATCTTGGGTTGGAACATGTTTTTCTGTACGTATTATATCTTCACAGGAGCAGGTCTGCATGGTGATATGGTTTCATCGGCTTGGTTTTTGGCGTAGAAATCATGCATAACAATTCACAACTGCTCAAAGTTTACTAGAAGCAACCAAACAAATTCCGGGAAAATTAATTTTCACTTTCCAACATTTTACTTTATGGCATTACTTTTCCATCGGACTCTATCATTCTTATTATAAAATTTGACGGAAAAATATTGTCAAGGGCCTTGTGTCTCTTGTCGACATAACGTTTTTCTATTGTCCTCGTGTCTTATGCTGCGTTTTGCCCGGCTTGTGCTTATTGACAAGCACTCGATGGATAAGTTGCTCAATGGGAGCATTTATTCACGACGACAATAAACTGTTTGTTTGAAGAAAATAGTGTTTTGAGAAATACATCTATTATTTAAGTAGTTATGAAAGTTTGTAGTTAAAATAGGTATCATAAACATATTATTAAAGTTTACAAATAGCATTTACTTAAATGCTTATGAAAGTTGAAGAGTAAAATAGGTATGTTAAAGATATTATTAAACTTGTGAATAGTTTAACGCACAAGAGTTTATGGGTAAGTTACCAAACACATATTATTACTACCCTATCTACAAAAAGGAATGGAGAATAGAAGGGCCTAAGATACATATTTTTAATATCTAAAGTGTCCTTTACGATATTTAATAATTACCCAGAATAGAATAGAGGGGGTGTAGGATGCACTTTCTTTTTTATAGAAATACCCTCCAAATTTTTTAATAATACTCAACTTCTCCTATTTGATTTTTACCATTTTTTCTTCCTTCCATTTATTACGACATAACCTCCTGCGACTTTTACCTAACCTCACGTTTCTGAGTTTCTTGTACACCAAGTTTTTCACAGAGCAAGGAAGACAATGGCTTCAATCAATCTCCGTCATTTTCCTTATCACACGTCTCTTCAAAATCTGCAGGGCATGGCTGCATTCACTTCAATCAACTAATCTTGTCCCCCCATTAAAAAAGCCCTCAAAAACCCTTTTCAAACCCTAGCCGACCATTTTTCTCTGCTGCAATTCCAAAAAACCTCATTCAACCTTCTGCATGAACTGAATCAAAACCCCAAACGAACTCTGCAAAATCCTTTGCGGGATTGGTTTTCTCCCCCAAAGATCCCATTGCTTTGTATTCGTCCATACACAAACCTCCATAGACTTCTTCTGTCACTCAACTAATTGCTGCTGTTGCTAAAACTCCAATATTGCAGTGCAAAGAAAACAAATCGATTGGGATTAAGGTTGTCGAGATTTTCTGGTATAGGTATGATTTAGAAATTTTTATTTATTTTAATCCCATCTTTATGATCAATATGTATTAAACTATTTGGGTCTCTTTGAATGCATCAGAATCTCTGCCTTTTAAGGTTTAACAAAAGTTTTGCAAGAAGGATTATCAAGGTATACATTGATCTCATCTCGATCCATTTATGAATTTTTTCCATTGCTGATTTTTTTTCATGGATTGCTCTCTACTCATTAAAATTAAGTGGATGATAATCTCTCGATTATTATGATATTTATTCCATTGTTTGGATGGATTAGGGTGATAATCTCTCTATCTGTCTCCGTTGTTGTTTTTTTTTTTTTTTCCCTTCTTCTCCTCCACGCTCCCTCCCTCTTTCTATTTCTTTGTTTTTTTCACAGCCCATTAAAGAAAAGTGAGGTATCAGCTTGATCTCACTCTTTAGACAGACCTTCCCTTCTATAACGTCAGAGAGCTCAAAGAAAGAAATTAACTAATCTGCAACAGGTAATAATCATTACTTTTTTTCTTTTGTCTTTTTATTTTTTAGGCAAAAACATTAGGGCATTACAGCTGCCCTGTTTGAATGAAACAGAGAAATTGTTGGCTTGGCCATTGAGCACATGGTTTTGTTCATCGCTTTGAGCATGGAAAACAAAAGTTTAAAAATTAGAGATGAAATTCATACAAGACAAAAAAAGAAATACCGAGAACTATGAAGATTCTCTTTGGATTTACTTCATTTGAGGTTTTGTTAAATTTTTAGTTTAATCATAAATATATGCAAACAGCTGCTTTTTTCTGATATTCATTAGTAGATTGTTCTATTCGTGTAGGTTTGTATAAGATTTTCATGTTTGAATAAGGAGATATGAAAATGGTTCAGTTTTTTTATTAGGCCCCTTCACAAGGCTATTTGAACTTGGACTTGCAAGTGGGTTTTGTTATTCTTTGCAGGTTCACCATGTTGGTTTTGTTATTCTTTGCTTTGGGTGGTTCATTGATGTCCCAAACATTTAAAACTTCCCACAAGACAAAGGCCCAGAAGTTTTTGATTGTAAGGTAATCCATTCTATGGAATACTCCTCCATGGATTATGCTGGGGCAGCAGATTTTTTCAAAGGAGAATCCGTCAGTCGTTGGATTCCAGAAATCTGCTTTTGACATTGATTTGGAATGATCAAGAGAAAATGGTGAATGAATGACTACATAATTCTTGGTATTACTTCTTTCTGTGCAGAATAACATAGAAGGTTCTTGCTAATTATATTCAGTGTTTGGTTACAGGATTGGAGCATATATATTATACGAGAACTATTACTCGAATCTCAGCAATATCCCACGTGCTGTCGACAAGGCTTGCGATGTGGTAATAAGTGTAGGTGAACTTGGCTATTACGGAACTACCAATCTTCAAGTTTTAGAATGGTTATTTTCTATGCCTCTCAGTTTAGTGGAAGTAGCAATAACTAGAATTATTATTTTATTTGAGGAGTTCTGATTAACAATTTGGGCTTGCAACTGCTATAGGACTTTGTTGTAATTGTGATCATTTGAAGGCTCTAATGTCTCTATCTATATCTCTAGGTTTTTCTTTCTATTTTCTTTATATT
>JAUPMG010167433.1:0-10668 GCA_031762675.1 Pachysandra terminalis
TTTTATTTTTTTAAGTTAGTATATTAATTTAATGGTTTATATTTGTTTTTTTTTTTTTTTTTTTCCTTTTCTTGATCCTTGTTTAGTTTTCATTGTCTTTTTTATCCATATCCAGCGTATCGAGATAGTATCGAGACAGTATCGAGCGTATCGAGACTGTATCGACCGTATTGACACTGTATCGACCCGCATCGACACTGTATCGACCCGTATTGACAACGTATCGCGCGATACGCTACTTTTTTTGGTGTTTTGTGTTTTACATGCATGTATCGTGCCGATCCACTCGATACACGATACGTATCGCCCGATATGGGCGATACGATACGATATTTTGAACCATGACAGTAACATACAACCCACGGGAGGACCTTTGATGCAGTTAGTCAACAACAAACCAGTCAATAGCGTGAGAATAAAGTGTTTCAAGTGCGGAGAGAACTAGGCCATCGAGCGAACGAATGTAGAAAAAGTGATAGACCTGGTAAAGGGTTGTTCGTGGAAGGTGAGGAATTTGACGAGGAATCAGAAAACGAGCTTGAACCGAATACTATATTCGATGAAGAGAACCCTCCAGAAGAGGATGTTTGAGGTGATCAAGGGTTCGTTCTAGTGACGCGTAGGATCTGTCTCACCCCAAACAACGACAAATGGCTTCGTCACAACATCTTTCACTCCACCTGTACCGTTGGCGATAAAGTCTGCCAACTCATTATTGATTCGGACAGTTGTGAGAACTTAGTGGTAGAAGAAGTTGTCCAAAAACTAAAGTTGGAACTTACACAACACCCCTATCCCTACAAGTTGTCTTGGCTTAAGAAAGGTAATGAGATAAAAATTACTAAGCGTTGTTTAATTAACTTTTCTATTGACTCGAAATATAGGGATAAAGTGTGGTGTGACATTGTTACCATGAATGCTTGTCATCTTCTGTTGGGACGACCATGGTAGTACGATAGAGATGTTACACATGAGCATGGTGTTTAAACTCGGACTCGGATCGGGTATCGTCCCGGTCTGAACAACTATTTTTTTATTTTTTTTGGTTAGATCGTTCTGGGTCGGACGATCCAACTTTCCGATACCGATACAACTCGCCCAGATCGCCCAAGTTATATCGGTATTGGACCGAGTTGAAGCATTTAGGGGTCTTAAGGGATCGGCTTCGACTCGAGGATCGTCCCTGTCCGATCCTTTACACTATGCACATGAGGGCTGAAAAATACTTATAGCTTCATGTGGGACAATATTCGAATCATACTCTTGTCCCAAAAGGAGACTATGCTTGAATCACCAGTTGAAAATGGCTCCAATCTCTTGTCTTTGGGCAAGTTTATGAAGGATATAGAAGGGAGGGGGATGATGTATATACTAGTTAGCATGGAGGGGGAGATTGGTGGATCTGTTCCAGAAGTTGTGAAACCATTACTTCAGGAGTTTCAGAGTTCATCCCTTGAAAGCCGCCCCGATGAGTTACCACTTCTATAGGATATACAACATCAGATTGATTTGGTTCCGAGTTCCAATCTGCCTAACAGATCACACTATCGCATGAGTCCCAAGGAACATGAGGAGTTACGACGGCAAGTGGAGGACCTATTGCGAAAGGGTCACATCGGTGAGAGCCTTAGCCCTTGTGCTGTACTTGCATTGCTCACGCCAAAGAAGGACGATAGTTGGCGTATGTGCGTAGACAGTCGAGCCATAAATAAGATCACAGTTAAGTACAGATTTCCGATTCTCCGCATGGATGACTTGTTAGATAGTTGGGTGGAGCTACTGTTTTTAGTAAACTGGACCTGAATAGTGGTTATCACTAGATTCGAATACGTCCTAGAGACAACTGGAAGACCGCCTTCAAGACTCGTGAGGGGTTCTATGAGTGGCTAGTAATGCCGTTCGGATTGTCCGATGCTCTTAGCATCTTCATGCGGGTCATGAACCAAGTGTTGAGACCCTTCATTGGTACCCTTGTGGTGGTTTATTTTGATGATATTTTGATTTATAGTGCTGACCCTAATCTGCATGTGCAGCACCTTAGAGAGGTTCTTTCAGTTTTGCAAAGGGACCAACTTTATTTGGTCCGCTGTAAGTATTCGTTTATGACAGATACGGTGTTGTTTCTTGGATATGCTGTCTCCAAAGATGGCATCTTCATGGATGATTCTAAAGAGGATGCAGTGAGACAGTGGCCGAAGCTAACTAATATCCATGAGGATATACATGAGGCTGTTCAAAAAAATCTGCAAGAGTCCAATGCCAAATACAAGGTTGCAGCTAATTAGAAATGACGTCATGTAGAGTTCGATGTTGGTGATTATGTATGGGCTATCTTGACCAAGGATAGGTTTTTTGTTGAAGAGTACAACAAGCTTGCTGGAAGGAAGATTGGACCGTTGGAGATTATTGAGAAGATCAATTCTAATGCTTATCATTTGAAGTTGCCAAGTCATATTCGTATGGCCGATGTGTTCAATGTGAAGCACCTTGTGCCATATTATGGGGATACTTCCGATGATGACGTTGCAAATTCGAGGGAGAATTCTCTCCTACCTGGGGAGAATGATGTAGTAGAGGTGGCCGCGGATGATTACTTAGAAGCGCTGGATTGAAATAAGATGCACCGCGCACACCGTAGCTTCAAACGGGCATAACCTGATCCACCATGTAAGAATAACATTTTTAACAGTTTCTTGTTTCTTTTAGGACTGCTTTTCTTAGATAGGATTTTCTTATAAATAGGGAAGTGATTGTAGAGATTTCTAAAAAAGAAAAAATATTTTATGAAATTGAATTGAGAAGTTCTCTTTTTATTCTTATTGTTCTAAGTTTTGCCTAAAACGATAGTAACTTTAGAAGGTTGTGTATTCTGAGCCGGATTCATCAATTCTCTTCTTCTTCGCTCTACATCAGTTACTAATATCTATAGAGAATAGATGAATTTGATGCCACCCTTCAGTTTTGATTGCAAAAAGCAATGTGTCTATGTAAAATATGGACCTCTGCTTGTTGCATACCCTGATCCACCATGTAAGAATAGCATTTCTTGCTGTGGTTTGAGCAGCGGAATGTTTCACTCTTGTGCCCCTGAATCAAGACATACCAGTGGAGAGCTAAAAAACCAGTCAACCCCTTTACATGTGCAGCATCAAAATGGTATTGCTAAAACTTACATGAAAGGGATTTGCTTTTTGGTGGCAGTTCAAGTGTTTGCAAAAGTTCTGTTCTAGCCTTCACAGTCGAAGTATCTGACTGAACCTTAACCCCGACGAAGCAAAGGTTCACCTCTATGTTTGGATATGAAAGACGATGATATATTATGTGGACTTTCATTCTGGACTTGTTTGACGGTGTTATGATTTTGTTCTATGACAGTTAAGACTTGTAAATTTAAGAGCATGTCCATTAGGTGCAAATGAGCCTCTTCCTTCTCATTTTTCCAATTACTGAATGTTAATACATTGGTTTGGTGTTGGGAATCTACTTTCAAGAGAAAATTCCACAGGTGGGCGTTTGTTCAGGATATTATTTTTCTTAATTTGGATAGTGGATACCAAGGACATCTATATCTTTCTAATTATGTGTATTACCACCAGCATCTTATCTTTACTAGCTCTTTTTTTTAATGAATATATATATATATATACTTATATTTATATATTGTTAAAGAGAGGAGACTACAAGGAGTGTAGAAGGGATGCTCTTCCTATTTAGAAGGTGCTGTTCAAACTTCAGAGTTGCGTGATTAAAGATAGAATCCATTAGTTTGCTATATTATAGTAAAATATGTTCAACTTGGAGTAAGTGCTTCATATAAAGCATGATTTCTGTGCCATTTAAGTATGCTTCACACCCTGCTGAAGTTTTTCCCATCTTACACCCTAGGTTTTAAATATTGATATATCCCCTTCCTTAGGGCCGATATAAATCCAGGGTGTAATTCTTAGTTTGCTATTTATCGGGAGATATATGACAATATCAAGCGATAAATCCCGATATTGAGTGATATTTCCCTTTTGTTAACATGCATAAGTGATTATAAGAGGTTGAATAGGGATAATTTCCTTTTATTTTGATCAATAAAAAATGCTTAAAATCCTCAAATCTTTTTGTAAACAAATGAAATTTGAATTTTAAATACTTAATTTGTAAATTTATTTACTCTTCAATTCAAAGGTCGTTTTAACATAAATTTGGTGAAATTCGACATGTTCATCAAAAATTGCTAAAATCAAGTGAAAGTATGTTATAACTCTGTTTTTTTTTTTGGGTGTTTTCTTTGGTTCAATTTGCATTAAATTGTAAGGAAATGTATGCCAATTCACATATGTGATGGATTAGCATGCATTTCATTATGAATTTGTAGATTTAAGAGATTGAAACTCCGAAAAGTTTGAGAACTTCTTGGATTTTCACCTAATATCTAATGTTTGTTCCTCTAATATTCTAATAGTTATGTGCATATATTAGAAGTTTTTTATGCATCAGCTGAAAAAAATGATAATTTGGTTTAAATTTTTTTATTTTAATTACTATATAAAAATTAATTAAAAATGTATATCATTATTTTAAAAACATACTTGAATGTTTCAAATCTTTGATATATAAAGTAATAATTTTATTAAAATGTTACCGATCATTTCAATCTTTTTACAAAATAACTACTAGCAAATTATATATTAATAACTTAATTTCAACTTGAAAACTGAAAAGTAATTTAGAACATCTTAAACATGAAAAAATTTCAAACAGACAGATTTGTGCAACTGAAACATGGTGCAACTGAAATAATGTTCCAAAGCACCCTCAAGAGACCCCTGCCATGGTGCAACTGAAACCCAACCTGTCTTAGAAATGTGACGAAGAGTAGGAATTGTGGAAAGGAGGAAATGTTTTGATGAATCTACTTTTGATTGATGCATTTCTCCAATTAATTCCATAGAGAACTCAAGCTCCACTTTATCTCCAAACTAATGATCATATTTGGGAAGGGAAACTATGTAGGCCTGCTAATATGATCGTGCTTCTTGATTGGCAGATTTTGCAATACCTCTCCGCTCAAGGACTGACTTCATCTGGTGGTGGTAGTGCGATGGGAGGTGATGGAGGTAGCGGCAGTGGAGTTTCAAGAGCGACAGTGAAAGACAGGTGAAAGCATGCACTATTTGGTTGTGTTGTTTGGCATATGGATGCATTGTTATTTCAAAACTGAAGAGTGCTTTATGATATCAGGTTCAAGACATTCAACATGCAGTTTGAGGAGCTTCATCAAAGACAATCTCAGTGGACAGTGCCTGATAGCGAGCTGCGGGAGTCTTTGAGGCTGGCAGTTGCCGAAGTCCTCTTGCCTGCTTATAGATCTTTCATCAAGCGTTTTGGGTATGCTTTCTTGAAATTTGTGATCTTCTATTATGTTTTATTCCCTTCTCTATTCTCATCATGGTATTCATAAGCTGGGCATTTGATGTGTTACAGGCCACTGATTGAGAATGGGAAGAACCCCCAGAAGTATATCAGATACACAGCAGACGATCTTGATCATATGCTGGGTGAATTTTTTGAGGGGAAGACCTGGAATGAGCCGAAGCGGTAGAAATCACAATTACAATTGCTCCACTTCTTCTATTGTGATTCATTGTACAATAATAAATAATAAGTGGGTATTGCTATTTCTGTACGTGTTCCTGTCCAGCGCAATTCCCGTTCTTTTTTTATTTATTTATTTGTAATAACAATTGCTTGTACTAAATATTTGCTCTTATTACACTTTTGTTTTCTACTTCGATATTACATTGTCCACTGGATTTAAAGCAATGATTTATGGTTATTCTTTTTTTCCTGTCGAGTGAAAGGATGCTTGGTATGAAGGTTCCTCTCTCTCTCTCTCTCTCTCTCCTGCTTCAGATCTAGGTTGTTCGTGCCTCTCGTGTTCTGGGTTTTTATTTGGGTTACCTCTTAAGCTCTGTTTGTTTCACCGAAATTAGATGAAAAAAAAGGTGTTTTTAAAGATTTTAGAATTTTTCACATGTTTGTTTGAACGGAAAATATAAATTTCAGAAAAATATTTTAATAAAATTTAAAAAATTCTGAAAAACAACTTTCAGAAGTTATTTTTTTCACTTCCGAAACATGATTCTCACAAACAATAATGATCTCTCTCGTCTATCATTGACTCTTTATTTTTGGTGACACACAACAATAATGATCTCTCTCGTCTATCATTGACTCTTTTTAATTTTTGGTGATTCTCTCACACTGGAGTCAGCTATCTCTCTCTGTAGGCATTGTATGTGATAGTTGCCTATGCCCATTAATGATGCTGAATTATGTTTTTTTTTTTTTTTTCATTTTTTTCCCAAATAACAGAAAATACACATGGAAAATAATTTCTATTATATTATTTTTCAAAACTATTTTTTTTTTCTTTTCAGACTGTTATGTGCTTAGCTGTTGTTCCAAAAGATGTGGCAGGGGCAGAACCAGGGTTCTAGTGTAGGGGGGCAAGATTTGACAAAAATTCAGTTGTCGATTGTACAAAACTAATACTAGTTTTGACAAAAAGAAGATAAAATTAATGTTTGTTTTTATGATATACATTTACACACACACACACACACATATATATATAGACATTATACTTTGTTTTTTCGGTTCGGTATAGTCGAAGCCTTAACCGTAAACTAAACCAAATTAATGTAGTTTTTTGTTTTCTAAACAATAACCAAACCAAAATGCAAAAAAAAAAAAAAAAAAAATCAAACCGATTTTTTGGTTTAGACCAAACCAATTGACAACCCTAATCATTGAGGATACAAAACTGGAAAAAAAAAATATTGAAGGGCCAATAAAACTCTAGAGGGTGAAAACAAAATTTGACAAGTGGCAATTTGTAACATGTTATAAATGCAATTGACAATTTTAAAATTTTTAAAAAAATTGAGGGGACAGTTGTCCCTCTCGCCTCTATGTAGCTCCACTAATGCAAGTAAGATTTGCTCTCGCCTCTATGTAGCTCCACTAATGCAAGTAAGATTTGCTACGGAGTCTGGAGAGAGCAGTAGACTTCTTTGTCTAGTTGCTAAAGGGCATACAAATCAGAAAACAAGAAGACCGTGACTCGATATAGTGAAGGATAAAAAGAAAAAGGTTATTGAGAAAGAGAATAGAAAATATTTAGGGGGCAACAAAAATTTCACAAAAGTAACACAATTTTTTGAAAAATTTCAAAAGTTGAGGGGCAGTTGCCCTCCTATCCCTATGTACGGCCCTGAGCCCTAGACTTATAGAAACTCATTTGGTTAAGTAATTAACACTTAGGATCGTAACACCACCACGCTTCCATAGTTGATATCCACGACGGTCCACTCTATTGCTGGTAGCCTCTTCTTTATTGGTGGCTCCACTCATCCACCTATCAGTATTCAATGACTTGGCACCATACTTATACATAATACTATGGTATTTTAATCCAGCCCATGTTTGTTACCAGAGAATTGTCATATTTGGAGAGAATTAAAATTAATCCCATATGTTTATCAAACCCTTTTACCATTTGTTCGAGGGAAAGGGTGTGATACGTTCCTAAAGAAGAGGACTGCATGGCATGGGATTTACGTGAAATGCATGGAAGTGACGTGCATGAGAATATTATGGAGCATGCTTACATGGAGGGAAGGAAGGGCTAATATTATGCATGCTCATGTATAATGAGGTGGAGCAGTTAGAGAGTCTACTGCAAAACAGTTATCTTCGTGCAGAAGTGTGCACACGTGGAGTAGTTATCATCATGGGTAGAGAAGTTATTATCATAAATAATAGCGGTTCGTTAGATAACTACGCATGACAATTATGGGAGTTGGTTGGATAACTGAGCATGAAGGTGGAGTGAGGTGGATTAGTTATTTGCTGCATATACGTTTGTAAGTAAGCATATACGTTTGTAACTATCCTCGGTAGTTAGGGTAGTTATTATTATCTTTTCATTTCTTTGCTTTATATCGGTAAACAAGAATGTAGAAAGGCTATCGATTGTTTTATGTAAAGTTTCACTTGGAATTGGAGGTTTTGACTGCCTTCGAAGCCATTCTTGTTAATCAATTGGAGGTTGACTATTCTCAAATTTAGTCGTTTATCTTGTATAACGGGTTACAAAAGAAAGGTACGTAACAAACTATAGGGTTCTCCCTTCCCTTAGGTCTGTCTGAAATCCTTTAGATAGTAAAAATATGATAGCCAAGTGAAGTGCATGACATGGGATTCAACCTTCTCTCATTTTTCCCCTCGAATTGAGCCAATTGGAGGTCTAGTTGCCTAGAATTAACCTTCTCCCCTCTTTTTTCTCTTTTAATTTGACTTTTTATGTTATGGCTAATTAGGCACGTATCGGATGGTATCGGAGCCAACAATTTTGGACATGACTGAAGAGATTGTAGATGTGACAATGCAACAACTCTACATCAATATTTTGCAGAATCTAAAGAGTATGAAAGGCAATTTTGAACAGTTGGCAGAAGGGTTTGATAAACAGATGGGGATTCTTAATTCTCTCCAAAGTTGTCTTCTTTCCATAGATGTTGAGAATTTGGACCAAGTAGATATTAATGGCAAAAGACACTTTAGAAAGAAAATGAGAAGGCTTTTTAAGAAGAAAAGGAACCACAACCGATTTTCCCCTTCAATTAGACATCTGAAATCTAAGTTCAAGTTGATTCGTTAAAGGAAGGAGCGGTCAAGGAAAAGGGCTATTAAGAACTTGTTCATATCCATGGGTAGCAACAATCAGATTTTGGTTAAACTCTTCATCAACAAATGCGGGACTGAAGTTTTTGTTAAGATTCTTCATCGTATTCCAGTATTGGACGAGAAACTCTCAAGAATACAACCATTTCGAATTGTTGTTTGGGATCCTGGAGGATTGCAATATCTAACCTAGAGGACAAGATCATTCCAAAGGGAGTGGAATGTTACATGCCTAATGTTTAGGAGTCTAGGTCGTGGGTTGTATTGGTTGTGGAGAATATTGTAGTTATTAATTAGTTATTTATCATTAGGTTGTGGTCAGTTACTTATCCTATTAGGAAGTTATTTGGTTATAGGAGTCTTTTATATATATATATATATATAGATATATGTGTGTGTGTGTGTGTGTAATTGATGTTTATCAAGAAGAAGATTGTAATCAGAACTTCATTGAAGTTTTAGGAGAGTTTTGGTTCCTCTCGAGTTGAGCCAATTGGAGGTCTGGTTGCCTCGAATCAACCTTCTCCCATATTTGCTCTCTTTTAATTGGACTTTTTATGTTACGGCCAATTACGTAGGTATCGGATGGTATTAGAGCCACCAATTTTGGACATGGCTGAAGAGATTGTAGATGTGACAATGCAACAACTCTTCATCAATATTTTGCAGAATCTGAAGAGTATGGAAGGCAATTTTGAACAGTTGGCAAGAGGGTTTGATAAACAGATGGGTATTCTTAATTCTCTCCAAAGTTGTCTTCTTTCCGTAAATGTTGAGAATCTGGACCAAGTAGCTATTAATGGCAAAAGACACTTTAGAAAGAAAAAGAGAAGGCTCTTTAAGAAGAAAAAGACCCACAACTAATTTTCCCCATCAATTAGACATCTGAAATCTGAGTTTAAGTTGATTCGTCAAAGGAAGGAGCGGTCAAGCAAAAGGGCTATAAAGAACTTGTTCATATCCATGGGTAGCAACAATCAGATTTTGATTAAACTCTTCATCAACAAATGCAGGACTGAAGTTTTTGCTAAGATTCTTCATCGTATTCCAATATTGGACGAGAAACTCTCAAGAATGCAACCATTTCGAATTGTTGTTTGGGATCCTGGAGGATTGCAATCTCTAACCTTAAGGACAAGGTCATTCCAAGGGGAATGGAATGTTACATGCCTTACGTTTAGGAGTCTAGGTCATGGGTTGTGGAGAATATTGTAGTTATTAATTAGTTATTTATTATTAGGTTGTGGTCAGTTACTTATCCTTTTAGGAAGTTATTTGGTTATAGGAGTCTTTTATATGTGTGTGTGTGTGTGTGTGTGTGTGTGTGTGTTTGTTTGTGTAATTGAAGTTAATCAAGAGGAAGATTGTTATCAGAACTTCATTGAAGTTTTAGGAGAGTTTTGGTTCCTCTCGAATTGAGCCAATTGGAGGTCTAGTTGCCTCGAATCAACCTTCTCCCCTCTTTTCTCTCTTTCAATTTGAATTTTTATGTTACGGCCAATTAGGCACGTACCAGATGGTATCAGAGCTGGCGTTCCTGCCATGGCTAAAGGTACAAGAATGGGCCAACTCGAGTGAAACTGTAGGGCACTTGAAGGAGACTTCGGACAACCATGTAAAGATGCTTAAGAGTCTTCAAGACAAATCACTAGCACATTGAGAGTTGATACAAGAAGTGCTAAAGAAATTCGATTCTATATCCCAAAATAAGAGGGATAGTTCAATTGAGAGGTTGATCAACAGAAGAAATGTCAATCAAAATCATGGGCCGATGAAGGGAATTGAAACTAGAGCTACCCGTTTAGACTTTCCCCGGTTCAATGGAGATGAACCATACGCATGGATTTATCGAGCGGAGCAATTCTTCTTTCTTCATCAAACTCCTCAACATCAGAAATTGGTGATTGCTTCCTTTCATCTTGAAGGAAA
>JAUPMG010167444.1:0-10667 GCA_031762675.1 Pachysandra terminalis
TGTGTTGCCACTCTCGTAGAAATACGAGGTGAAGGTGACGCTTGGACTGGATTACCCATGTAATTGGAAAAATCTGGCTCGGGTCGTTACAGAATCTCACATGTATAATCCAATTTTAATTATTAGGTTTTTTGTGATATTAGGAATTGATGTTTGCCAGTGTATTTGATGTTTAGTCTGAGAAGAAGTGTGAAATTCAAGGTTATGTAAAGTTGGGCACAAAGCCCTAGGAATTTTGGAAATTTATGGCAAACAATAGGCTTCTAGGTCCTACCGAGCCTTCCTCCAAACTTAGATAAATTATTTAGTATTTTTTGTGATTGGGGCATGAGTTAGAAACACAACGCAACAGGTATTAAGTTATTCCGATGAGTATAGAATTAATTATGGCCAAAAACACCGAACTACTGTCGAAGTTGAAACTATAAAACATTCCCAGAAAATCACAACTCTCGGGACAATCTACTGAGCCTCGGTAGATCATCTACAGAAATTTGGATTATTTATTTTATATTTTTCTTGGCTTTATATGTCAGTTATGAACACAATTTCTTAATTTTTAGGTCCATCCGATGAGCATAACAATAGTTATGAATTAAACACTGACAAGGTGTCAAAGCTGCAAAATGGCCTTCGATAGGAATCTCGACATGTACCGAGTATCTACCGAACTCCAAATGAACCAAACTTTTATGGGAAGCTTCTATAGGATTATTTTTATATGTGTATAAGGTTAATTAGCCTGAAAAAGAAATGTTTAGGGCCATATGATGAAAGGTATGTGATAGGTTTGATTTTCAGTAAATATGGCAGTTTTCGAATATGATATGATGAGGATATGACCTTAAGGAGTTTGAATATAGAATGTGGATTTTGAGATGAGGTTAGGAAGATTAGTAATGCTATTCTAGAGAATTGAATAGTGTAAGTGATGCTAGTAGCTTCCACTGGTCTGTCTTGTGATTGATTCACATGTCTAAATTGTATGATCTATGAGTAGTACTGGGAGTATCCATAAATTGTGTGTATGATTGATTGTGATATCAGCTTATGAATGTTTGTGAGAGGTGCTGCGAGTATCCACTGGAAGTCAATGGGATTGACTATGTGTTTGTTTGTGAGTGGTGCTAGGAGTATATACTTGAAGTCAATGGGATTGACTATGTGTTTGTTTGTGAGTGGTGTTGGGAGTATCTACTGGAAGTCAATGGGATTGACTATGTGTAATGGTGGATTCTACCGTGTGATGAAAATCCCTTAAGGAATAGTGTACTGGTGGTATTCTAGCGTGTGGTGAAAGTCCCTTAAAGAATAGTTTACTGGTGGTATTCTACCGTGAGGTGAAAGTACCTTAAAGAATAAGAATGGTGGCATTCTACCGTGTGGTGCAAGTCCCTTAAATAATGGAATTGTGGCATTCTACTGTGGGTGCAAGTCCCTTAAAGAATGGGTTGAATGTTGAATGAGCATGTGATTGGGCTAAGCCTAATTATCCCTGCATTGCATATGCATCATCATCTACATTTCATTGTGCATAATTGCATCATATCATATTCATTAATCATTGTGCATGTTTGATTTGAAGTGAATGCTTGTGAGTACTTCCATTTATTGATTGTTTGTGTTGCGATTGTGTTTGTATTATAATTTGTGTTTGGTGACATGGTGGGATCATGTGGATTAGTCAAGGCATGATGGGATTATGTAAACTATATATTGAGTCATGGTGAGACCATGTGTTTACTTGTTATGCATAGTGGGACTATGTGATTTACTTGTTATATATAATGGGACTATGTGATTTACTTGTTATGCATAGTGGGACTATGTGGTTTAATTTTTGTGCATGATGGGATCCTGTAGATTATGTTTTAATGCATAGTGGGACTATGTGGATTAGGTGTAATGCATGATGAGATCATGTGGACCTATGGTTTATCATGGTGAGACCATAGGAATGAATCGTATGATGTGATATGAGGATATGTTTGACTTGCAATTATAATGGGATTGTATGATTGACAAACTGTGATGGAATGTAATGGGATTACATTGTGCTATGTGATATACATATTGACTAGTGTTTTTAATATGATAACGAGCATGCTAATACAATGTGAATGATACATTATATTTTGGGTGAAATTGCATGAATTAATCCGTGTTATTATGATTCTATGAAGATAGTTATTGTAATTTCGTTGGATTTCTCTACGAGGCTTCGGCTGACCCTATATTGAAATAGGTAATCAGTTTGTTTGAGAGGTAGGACGGGAGAGGAATTTCTTTAAATTCAGTTTCAGGAATAATACAATGGATTATATTCTGTTTTTATTTATTGACTTTGGTCTTGACCCGAGAGGGCATTAAAGCTGTAATAGACTAGATGTTCGTTTGGTTTGTGGGATTAAATTTAACTTTCATTTAGTTAAGTTAAAGGTTTTAAGTTATTTAGTCTTCCGCTGGTTTACTATTTAAACTCTGATTAACTATGATAGTGGTTATGTAATATGAATGATTATCCGCATCCACATGTTGGATCCAAAGGTTATTTCCATTGGAAATCCTCGAGATCCTATAGCTCGGATTTGGGGCGTGACAATATCGTCTTTGAATTTCGGATTCCAATTCCCAAGATGCATCTCCCTCATCATCATGATTCCACTGCACTTTGACTAAAGGGATGGTCTTATTCCTTAGAATTTGTTCTTTTCGGTCTAAAATCCTTATCGGTGCCTCTTCATAAGTTACAACGTCTCTAAGTGGTAATTCAATCTAATCTATCACATGAGTTGGATCCGGTTCATACTTTCTTAATATAGATACATGGAATACATTATGAACTGATCTTAGTTGGTATGGTAATTCAACGCAGTATGCAACATCACTTAAGCGTTCAAGTATCTCAAACGGTCCAATAAAATGAGGTGTAAGCTTCCCTTTCTTACCGAACCTCATCACCCGCTTTATAGGTGAGACCTTCAAGAACACATGATTGCCCACTTCAAATTCTAACTCCCGTCTCCTACGGTCTACATAACTCTTTTGCCGACTCTAAGCTGGTAATAGTCTTTCTTTGATTATCTTCACATTTTTTGTGGTTTCTTGGATGATCTCAGGCCTAAGCATACTACTTTCACCCACTTCAGTACAACACGCAGGTGACCTACATGTTCATCCATACAACACGTTAAATGGTGCCATACCAATACTAGATTGGTAACTATTATTGTAGGAAAACTCAGCCAATGATAGGTGATCACTCCAACTCCCTTTGAAGTCTAGCAATGTTCACATTTCCTGATTTCTCTTTTTTCCTCTCCTTAGATTCTAATATTTTGCCTAAATTACCAGTTTCTCTATTTTGGGTTGTTTAACTTGATAAGTATCTCATAAAAACATATAAAAAAAAACAAAAAACAAATTAGTAAGTATTTTGTAACTAGTTGGTTTCATTTGGACATTTGAAAGTTTAAATTGGCTAAATTTACATGCAAATGTATGGTTTAATTGACTTGGCTAGGTTTGATCATTTAAACATTTAGATTAGTTTATTTGTACGATGATATGTAAATATTAATTTTTTAAACTTTCACTAGGTGATTACATTAATAGAAATAGATATATTTCTAAAACTGTTGGATGACTTTCAAACAGAAGGCATGATTTCAATCTCTTTATAGGTTTCTTTAACATGTAGAAACATCATATATTTGAGGCATTTTCATAGAATTCGCTATCTTATGCTCAAATGATGTCAAAATGTCGCATAATACCCCTCATATCTTTTACATATGGTTAATAACTGTTATGATGGTTCTTTTCAAGTGCTTAGCTAAAAATTAATCACGTACATATTTAAAGCAGATCTAAAACCTTAATGCTTTTGTATATTAATCCAAAAGGATTTCTTTTTCAGGTGCTGGAGGGTGTGATTGAACAAGATATAACCTGTTAAACTTCAAAACGTCTACCTGACCAATAGAAACTCTCATGAACTATCTTTGTCAGTGCCTTGGTTTGTGCATTTTTATGGAGAGATCTTTAACATTGATATTGTCAAAACAAGCTTCAAAGTTATTTAATATCTATTTCTTTCAAACAAATTATACCATTAACTTTTAAGATCACTATTAGTGGTAATGTTTTCCCGGATGTTTTATTCAATCCCGTGCATCGCACGAGCTTATTGCTAGTTAAAATATATAAGAAAGAGTCAAGGTAAACTGCATGCCTATTGGAATTAGGAAGCATACAAATGAAGCTAAAAACTTTCGATATGTATTAAATGAAATAAGTGGAGTGTTTTTTAGCCAAAAACGGAGAGTGAAGAGAGAAAAAGAAGGAAGAGTGCTTTAAATGAAATAAAGTGAAGACTTAACGTGAGGATCCGCACTCTTGCTCCGTACAAAGCGTGGATTAGTGCCAAATTTATCTTAAATTTGTAAAATCGCGCATTTAGAGCTAGAGCGATACCCAATCTCAACGAATTATGTAATTAAGGTCGTAACACAACTCTCACTAACTTGGCTTATGCCGTATCGAACAATCGTGCAAGTGCTTTAATCTTAAATTTTTTCTGACAACTTTCCCATCGCAATTGCCAAGAGCAAGCATATCTCAATTTTGTAAGTTGTAGGGATCAAAACTCATGTTCGAAGCATAGTTTGACGGATTGGCCGATATCGGTCCGTACCGGTTGATCTGGACCGGGATCGAACAATCGTGCAAGTGCTTTAATCTTAAATTTTTTCTGACAACTTTCCCATCGCAATTGCCAAGAACAAGCATATCTCAATTTTGTAAGTTGTAGGGATCAAAATTCATGTTCAAAGCATGGTTTGACGGATTGGCCGATACCGGTCCGTACCGGTTGGTCTGGATCGAGATCGGACAATAACGGTCTGGTTCCAACTGGCGATACGAAGGATTGTATAGCTAGCTTAAGGATCGGCGGTCTGGCGATTTTATTTTATATATATATATATATATATATATTTTTTTTTTTTTTTTTTTTTTGCTTTCGATAAAGGATCCGGACCAGCCGATACCAGTCCAGATCGGAACCACCAGACAGGATCGGTCCGGTCTCCGATTCCAGTTTGTAAACCTTGGTTCAAAGTGTTCAACGGATGGAGAATATCGACTTACGCTAAAAAGAAGCTCGTTGGGCACAAACTGTGTAAAAAGGGGGCCGGCGACATTTCAATAAGGGAGAAGTCCCCCAGTCAGAATGTTCCCGGCCAGGTTTTGGGGTGAAGCCTATCCCAAACGGACCCCCTCTTTGGGTCAATGCTCCTCTTCAAGAAGCTTTGATGGCACCCGAATCCAATCTAATTAGGAGGCTTTTTTTTTATATTTTTTCAATTTTGAAACTTTTAGGCATTTTTGTGCACTTAAACCGTCTTAGCTCCATCTATAACATTTGCTGGAGGCTTCAAGATGCCGGATTTCTCTACAAAAATACTAAAATACTCATCGAGATTGTCAGTGAAATTAGTTTTGCCAAAAACCTAAGCAAATTACGCCAACGTAATACTGAGATGGGCTTTGTCTCGTCGTCCCTCATTTAGTAACAAGGCACATTGAAGGCACATTGTACAAACGGGAGCGTTATTCTAGGTTAGCTAATTACTCTAAGAAAAAAATGTCACGTGCTCACTTAAAAATTGATAATTAACTCTAGTTAAATCTAGGTTAGCTAATTAATTTTATTTTTTTTTACACTTTTAAACTAGTCGAATATTCTCACTCTCTCTTAACAAAAATCCCATATCTTCTTTCTACAAATCCTTCAATGGCATCGCACCTACGTGAAACCTAAACCCTTAAACTGTAAACCTAAACATTAAAACCCTAAACCCTAAAACCTAAACTCTATACAAAAAGAACTATATAAGAAAAAAAAAGAAATCTTATCTTGTTACCTATTTCTTCGAGAGTCGTTGTCTTTCACATGAGTTTGGCATCATTGAAGGATTCGTAAAAAAAAGACATAGAATTTCTATTTATTGAGAGAGAAAATAGTCAACTAGTTTAAAAGTGTAAAAAGAAATAAAAGTTAACTTGAGTTTAACTAAAATTAATTATCTTTTTCAAATGACGATGTGACACATTTTTTTTCAAAGAAAAAAGTGCTACAAAGGGCTAGAGACTTTTGGTGTTACGAGGATCCGCTATCAACAATTATTTAAATTTGTTTTTATACTTTATAATATGAAAATATAAATAGAAAATAAATCGCAGAAATGCACACGTATAAGCCCTTGCTCTCCGCTGGTGAATAAAAGGAAGGGTAATTTACACATACCTCTCTTGTGATATGCTTAAATTATAAAGACCTCCCTTCACTTTTGAAAACCACAATTTTCCTTTATTACAAAACGCTTATTAAAAGGTTTAACCTATTTTACATTTTTGACTTAAATACCCTCGATTTTAAATAAATGAAATAGACTATTCGTTCTTTCAATTACCTTACCTTACTTGAGCAATTGAAATAAATCAAAAAATATTTGATAAAAATACCCTCCAAGTTATTGTGTATTATGCTTTTACTCTAAGTGAAGTAAAAATTAAAATAAAGGTATAAGTGGCAATCACAATTGGTTTTAGGGAATAATTAATTTTTTAAAATATTATAAATAGAAAGGGTACTTTTATCTCAAAATTACTATTTTCAACAATTTCCATCCAACCTTTGGATGGATATTTAACAGAAGGAAGTACGTGTGATCTCTCTTCAAACCAAAAGGAAAGTAATTATGAACACCATCTCCACCACCATTGATAGTGACACCACTACTAACAAAACAACCAAAACCACTACAACATTCCAACCATAACGATGATATTACTACTAGAGCACCATCAAATAGACGACAAAATCTAACCCGAGATGCCAACTCGTTCAAACCTATCCAGCATTTTAGTTTTGGTGGATTCAAATTGACAAAAACAGACATAGCAAGTTGCAAGTCATTTTCTCATATATTCCAAATATAAGAAAGTGAAAACTACTGATTTTCCACTCCATTTTCCAACTTCCAACCAAAACAGCTAAAAGATTCTACTTTTTTTTTAAATATTTTACATTGTAAAATATTTTCAATGTGAAAACGTTTTACATCAAAACAAACGGAGCCTAAATATCTCTCCACTAAAAGGAGAAAATAAATAACAAACAAGTCTATGCTTCCAAACAAAAATCTTGCTGATTAATCACCATGACAATCAATCTACACTTTATATGCAACACAAGAACAGAGACTGATTCCACAGCCCTTGATAACAATAGCTAAAAATAAATTTACAGAGAGTACAGCTAAATAACACTGGTCTTACCCTTTTCTTACCTATAATCGCAGAGACAGAGATGGATGGTTTCTGTTATAAGAACCTGAGAAGAATAACAGTCAACAAAAGCTCACATTTTGATTTTAAAAAGATCCAATAATCACATTTTTCCTTCAATCTTTTTTTTCTTTTTATCTTCCCACCAGTCTGCTTCAGCTATGAACAATTACCTATGACGTTTGATTTGCATGTTAGGCTTTCCTAGTCTGTCATCTATGCATAGGCTTGTGCACATATAGTGGTAGTCTACCAGTACGAGGCAAAGGCTCGGGACTTTCGGTGACCTCCGACTGGGTAGGCAACACATTGAAAAAGCTTCCCTGGACAGGCTGATCTGGAGCATTACTTGTGTCTGGAAACCTCGTGGTAAAGTAGAGATATTAGAATGTCAATACTGAAGAATACACAATAAAGCAAGTTACGTAGTTAAACCATTAAAGAATGTACCAAACAACGACTTGATAGATGGTCTCTTTGTCTTGTTAGTCTTCTTCTTCAACTCCACTGCATCAAACACAAATTTGACAGTCAGCTGTCTCTCAAGAAAAAATATTTCAAAACCCTAAAACACCTTCAAAAGATTGCTCAGTCAACCTATTATGCCCATAAACAGAGGATTGAAATCACCATCCAACCAGTTCCAAAAGCATCCATTGCGTTAGTTATCTACAGGTTCTAATGAAGTGCACATGTTCGAGGAGAGACCAACATCCCCAACTGATGCACCAGCCTATCACCAAAATTTCCCTCATTCTTTTGAACAATAGTCGAGGAAAAATATGATAAACAGGAAGTAGATATCAGATCAACTGGTCTCAAACATCTGAACTAGGTTCCCCTTTGTACAAAATCAGGGTGAGTCATAAGGTACTCCATGTTCTCACATAATTATTAACCCATTACGACCTTATTATTATATTATTATTGAAATTAGTATAATTATTAATGACATTTGAGACAGACCGATGCCCGGTCCATGATGGTCATTGACAATTTCAAAGTTCTTGTATGTATAACCCACAAAATTCACATCCTTGGATGGAAGCATCTGTCAGGAAATGAGGAAAAAAAAAATCTGCATTAGTTGCCTGAGACAGTTTTATGACTAACAGTTTAGCTACAACAAAAGTGCACACAACAAACTCAAAAGCTAAGGATCACGAGAAAAACCATGTAAATAAAGCCTCTTTAGCACCTAAGAATGTTTATATACACGTATTCATAAGGAAAAACATTTTATGCAAACAAATTTGTAAGGAAAAACAAAAACAATAGTCAGGAAACATCAATAATCATGAGCAAACTCGGTAACAGAGTAATACTTTATATTTGTTTATCCTATTTACCAATTTGGTTGCATATATGGTTTGAACCATATCACTTTTTCAAGTTTAGATACCTATCTATATCTTGTATATGAATTATGCAAATATGAAGCATAGAACGAAGGCTCGATAAGGTTCCAATAACTACAATAGAGTCGAGACAGGACAAAACCCATCAACAAATCAATATTGCTCAACACTTGTCTAAAATCTCCTAAAAAAGATTTGGTAGGCTCAAGTCATCCACACTCAAAGAATATGGATACAGGAGTTAAGATGGTTATGCTGTTAAGATTGGAAGCATAAGTGTTCCTATATATCAGACGCTAGAAAGATACCATGCAAATTTAAGAATATAACTGTCAGCCAACCTTAGTGTTGTACACTAAGCTACACTGAATCTATTTCAAAGTTCAATATCTTTGTATGATCTTATAACAGTAATCCTGCCTTTCTATTTATAGGAGCTTCCATTTCTGTTATGGAAAGCTTTCCTGTAAGTTGCAATTATATATAGCAAGAAAACCCAATCCCAAGAGGCACAGCCTTCAGAAGGTAATACAACGGAGAATACAGAGAAGCTTCCTCCAAAATATTCTCACACTGTATCAGACAGCCAAAAGACCATTGGTTCTTCACAGTTGGGGTTGCTCCTCTCCATTTCCTTCCCAGTTTTCTGTGCTAATATCTGGTAATCCATCCTATCTCTCATGTATTCGTCCTCTTCTCTTCCATCTCTCCCTAATGTTCTTCCTCTGATTTCTGTTAAGTTAGACATGGACAACTATTTTCTCAAGAAAAATCAGTCCATGGCCGTTCTTGAAGTCTATGATTAATATCAGTTTTCGACCCAGCTAGTCCCTGCTATTCCTATGATCATTTGGAAGGAAAGGATGCTTCTTCTACGTCTAACCCTGAATATACACAATGGCTAAACCAATCAACTTATTTTAAGCTGGATCACTGCCACCGTATGAAGGCTGCTTTGTCTCAAGTGGTTGTCCTAACCTCTGATCATGAAACTTGGATGGCTACCCACATGCTGTTTACCCACCAATCTCAGGCTCATATCCTCAATTTATAGTCTCGACTCCAGAACATTAAGAAGGGTTCTTTTTCTGTTCCTCAGTATGTTTAGAAAATCAAAGCATCGCTGATACTTTCCACCCATCAATCAATCTGTATCTGATGAAGACTTTTCTCTATAGATTTTCTGGCCTTGGTCAAGAGTATGTGTCCTTTGTGACCTTGTCCAAACAAAGGACACTCCCCCAACCTCCATTGATCTTCGGGCATTATAGTTTGCAGGTGTACCATGATGAATGTCTGAACAATGAATCACTCGCTGCATACAACTCTCATACTTTTGTTTCCACAAAAAGTCATAATGGTCCAAATCAAGGACGCTCTGGCCACAGGGGTTGTGGCGAATGATTGACCTCACAACTAAACAGCCAGAGGAAGATGCTGTCACAGATCATTCAATTGACAATATTCTTCCCCCAACTCCTTTCAAGGATGTCAAATACGCCAGCAATAAGGACACATTGCTATGGTCTGCCCCCAGCGGTTTAATCACTCATATCCATGGTTCAAAATATCATATCGAGGTAGCGTATCGGTCGGCCCGAAAATGGATGCGTATCGAGTATCGACATGGATACGCATGGATACGATGTAAAAATAATGGATACGATGGATACGCAAGGAAAACGGTGGATACATAAAACAATACCTATTTTTATGATAGACTAACATGTTTTTTATATGATATATATACACATACAATATATATATTAACTTAAAAGCCAACCATTATGTGCGCTGGCACATAGAAAGTGAATAACTTTCATATGTAAAATGAATTAAATAATTTATATATAATATTAAGGTATTTATGTCAATAAATTATTATTATATTATATAAATTATATATATATATAATATTAATGTATTTATGTCTATAAAATATTATTATATGGAATG
>JAUPMG010167452.1:0-10667 GCA_031762675.1 Pachysandra terminalis
CAACTACCACCACCACCACCACCGCCACCACACCACCACTACCACCACCCCACTACAACTACCACTACCTAGTGTGGTGGTGGTGGTCGACGTTTTGCTTCTTAAGCAACCTTGACGTCAATGGTTATAGAAAAAACTGACTAATTTTTATTTTGGTTTTCTTTACAAAACCAAACAAGAGAAAACATTTTCTTTATAATTTTTTCTTAAATTTTCTCTAGCAAACCAAACGGTTGAAAGTAATGTACTTTCTTTTCGTTTCTTTTATTTTCTCTTTCGTTTTTACTTTCTTTTCTGTTCTTCTGAAATCCAGGGTTACAAACACAGCATAAAAGTAACACATTTAGAGTTTTTTAGTTTAAAAATAATACATAGGGTCGGGCTGAACAGGGCTCGGACTTAGGCTTGATGTATTTTAAATACACTGGACTCAGGCTTACACCTTTGAGCCCAAAGGTCGGGCCGGGCCGGGGTTGGGCCGGGTCGGACTCGGGCCAACATCAATAATGTTATAATAGAGTGTAAGATTGGCCCGAACCCGCCCAAGCCCAACCCGTTGCCACCCCTAGGTTAAATTCGAATATAGATCAAATCCTTTGACAGCCCTAGTCTGGTCTGTAAAATAGTAAAACAGAAAATAGTGAAAATAACTAAATAAAGAAAGGTTTTGAATAATTGTGAGAAGTCTAACCATGGTTGCCAAGAAGGAAACGAAGTCCACAAAAGAAAATAGAAAACAACCCTTAAAACCTACAAGAAATTGGTGAGAAAACTGTGCCGTGCAAGAGAGAAAATGACAAATAGGCGAACAAAATCGGTGGTATAAAGAATAAAATTAAGATGAAAATATAAGGAAGAAAGATAAAAGGTCTTAAAAAAAAGAAAAATGGAGAAAATATCTAACATTGTTGCTTTAGTGTGTTGATGGTCATGGTACGAATGTCACGTCAGTATAATGAGGTGAGGTGGAGGACCTCGAGTTATGTTATTATCTATTCGATTGTTGAGTTAGCATAAAATAGGGATTTGAGACATTAATAACTTTTGTTAATTTAGCCGAATTGGGTTCGTCGGGCATCAGATGAACGAACTGAGACTTTGATGAGCCCATTTGGTGTCTCGAACTCGTTGGAAAAAGCCATAAGAGGAACTGGGACGAACACTTTGACCAAAAGAGTTAAAATAAGAGAAATAACAAATCCTGACAAATGCCGAAGTCCCTCCTCGGCAAATGCCAAAGTCCTTGCCTGACAAATGCTGAGGTTTCCGACAAGCAGATGCCGAGGACCCGACCATCCCAGGTCTACTGGGGTCTTCTGGACCCTGGCAAAGGGGGGCCCGGTAGGGTGCTATCTTGGCAAACCCTGTTCGCACCGAGGCCCATTTTTGATATCTTGGATGTCCGGAAATGCCCAATATTTGTATGAACAAATCCCCAGAATAGAATGAGATGTCAAAATTGAGAATTGTGCCCGACACGACATGACTAAACTTATGAATAATTTGGTTAAGTAATAGACTAATTATATGTGTGCTTTGCAGGAGTTTGTGGGAGAGGAGATCTCTGTCTTGGGTGAGAGCCCAGAAGGGGGGTTTTCCTACATCCGTAAGATGTGGTGGACATGGGCATGAGTATTGTCAGCGGCCGAGTAGAAACTTGGCACGCTGATTTATGGTTTGATGAAGTCAAATGACGACAAGATGTGGCCACTTGAGTTGTAATAAATAAACTACCTTTAATGAGACAGCATTTATCATGTTAATGAGGTAAGTTAATGTGTTGTAGTTACAAATGAGAAGGATGTTGACACTTATCCTCTCTGTACATATGATACACCTTGAGTGATGCACCATTCCTCTTCGATCTCTTCCAAAATGCAACCCCAAAAAAAAAGAAGGAATAAAAAATCACACAAAACAAAAGAGGTTGATACCTATGACCCGGGTATATACATTAATAAAATATGGGATTTGCATTTATGTCTCAAGTAAGATACCTGTGATCAGAAGTTTCTAGGGTTCATCTCCATCTTTAGACTCTTTCAGCAGGCTTATTCCTTATCTTCACTATAAGCATCATCTCTAACAAGGGAATCAACAGTCTATCCTAGCACTTCATCCCTAACCCAAGTAACATCACCTTCTATGGAATTTTTCGTGCTACCTAACCGTTGGTCGACATATGACTCATTCTCCACAAAAGCAACCGGATCTCCATTATCATCGCCATGCATGTCAAATAGGTCTCTCGGTTTAGTTCTGATTACAACATGCTATTCATGATCGGTTGGATCTCGTACGTAGAATACTTGTCCTGTGTGAGATGACAAAACATATGGTGTGTTCATTAGTTAGTTGTTGAATGGGTAACAACCGGGTAAAATTGACAAACGTGAACCTAAAGTTACCCGTCTTAGTTCCCCGACCTTGGGTCATAACATCAACCCATTCACACTTAAACAGAACAAACTTAAGGGTCTCTAAGTACTTCAACTCGACAATGTTTGTTAGCTGTCCATAGTAGGTAATATTAGATGTGACGGGTTGTTTGTCCCTAACGGATGCATAAATTGTAATCGTTGCATTGATTTCAAAACCACTATTCTGATTTTTGCCACCCCTCTCATTGTCAATAGTATGAAATCTAAATCCATTTATGATGTACCCTTTAAGCCTCTTTGCAATGGACAATGAACCTTGCGCGAGTATATAAATATTTTTCAGCACCTCCATATTTGATCTTCTAAGCCAATCAACCTATTATTACTAAAGATGACCGTTACAAAATTGGCCCAATATAACAACCATAATTACTGAAAATGCCTTAAGTTCTCCTTACATGTTATCTAAACCAATCAATGAATTGTTCGTTGTGCATTTTTTTTTCTCTCACAATCACTTCATGTCAGGTTGGTCATTTTAATTTGTATTTCGTTTTTCCTGCAATCCAAGGTCTTTTGTGCAATCAAAATTCCAAATAAGATTGTATTGTGAAATGCTTGTTTACAATGATATAAATGGTGGTCAATAGAGGGAACTTACTCTAGCAAATTAGTGACCTTGTCACAGTTGAAAACAACTTAACGATGTGCCTGGCGCCATTCCAAATAACTTAGTTTGAATGGATTGACAGCGCCAATCGCACTATCGTCATCACTCTTCACTCGTCGAGTAAACCTCGCTTCAACATTCTGTAGGTATCTCGAGCAAACTGTTAGGCATTCTTTTGCCAAATACCCTTCGATAATAGATCCTTCCAGTTGGGCTCAGTTCTGTATATACGACTTTAATTTGTACGAGTACCCAAGTGCACACAGTTATTGCTTTCATGAGATAAATTAAATAGAAAAAAGTACTTGTATGAATTGATTGATCACCTATCTTACAATTAAAAATATAACTTTCCATGGGATACATCCATCGGTACTGAGGACCACCCAGCATTACCTCTCCGGCTCAATGGATGGGCAAATGCACCATGATGTCAAAGAAGGCCAGCTGGAATATGCGCTCCAAATGACATAATCATTACAATAAGTTCCTCAAGCCTCTTCAAATCTTGATCTTGATAAATTTTTGAACACAATTCTCGAAAGAAGTTGCTCAGTTATATTAGGACCAAGATGACATTTCTAGGCAATGACCCTCTCACAACCAAGGGCAAAAATTACTGAAATTCAATCATGATATTTTCCTCTCTCAAACTGACACACCTTGCAATACTGGAGGAGTATCCATTGAGAACTTTTACGCTCTTCAGGACACTACATAACATTTCTTTCTCTGATCTGTTCATGGAGAAACATGCAGTGGGAAAGTATGCCTTGTTCTTGCCAGGTACTTCCTTTTTCTTGTCAAGTACTTCTTATAAGTGTAATGCATATCTCATACCCATCCTTGCCAAGCCCAATCGAGTGTTCAGGTTATCCTTCGATTTACCGTCGATATTCAGAAGAGTACTGAGAACATTATCGTGGACATTCTTTTCGATATGCATAACATCCAAATTATGATCATCAAAATATGCTCCTAATAAGGCAGCTCGAAAAAGATACTATTCTTCTTCCAACTATATGACATTTCCCTATCGGTATTATGTCTTGCCCATTTCCTCCTAGTGTCCTTCCCAAAAGTGAATGATATCCTCCCTAACTATTTCATGATATCTGGCCCTGATAATTGAGCTGGAACACATCTGGGTTAGTAGAACCATCAAAAGAATGTCTATCCATTTGAAACCTGTGGTCACTTGGCAAGAATCGACAATGACCTATATAAAAATGTTTCTTTCCCTTATACCCACCTGCTACACATGTCGCTATGACATAGAGGGCATGCAAGCTTCCCCTTCGTGCTCCAGCCCGACAGAATGTCATATCCAAAAAAGTCACCGATGGTCTGTAGCAACGTCGCATACATCGAGAATGTCTCTTTACTAGATGTGTCGAATATGTGCATTTCCGAGTCTCACAACTTCTTCAGTTCTTCTATTAGAGGTCTCAGATACACATTCATGAAATTTCCTAGTCCTAAAGGTCCAGGAATAAGCCGCGATAATATCATATTCGGCTGTTTCATACACAACCATGGTCACAAATCATAAGGAACTAATACAATCGGCCATGTACTATGTCCAATACTTATTGTCCTAAATGGGTTGAATCCACCACTCGCCAATCCAAACCTGACATTGCAAGGGTCTGAAGAAAAAGTCGGGTTGTTGATGTCAAGATTATGCCAAGCAGGTGAGTCTACAGGATGTCTTGACACCCCATCCGTAGTTTTGCCATTGTTATGCCATCGCATGTCGTCAATAGTTTTGATGACATGAACAACCTCTATAGCCTTGGTATTAACAGAAAATGCCTCAAAATCTTTGTTGGCGTCTTCTTCTGCTCGACCATATTAGCTTTCGTTGTCCGCCACCTGCCACACCACAAAGATCACATGATTGTATCACTGCAATATCATTTCGGTATAACATACAATCTTTAAGGCATGCATGAATCTTTTCATAATTCAATCCCAAATCCAAAATTATCTTTTTTGCTTGAGAGAAACTTTCCAACAATGTTGACCACCTTTCTCAAAAAGTTGAGTAACATGGTAAATAATTTATTATCCCAACCACTCAAACACTTGATATGGAATAACCTCACAATAAATGACAACATTATATTCTTCTTATACCATGGGTACAATTCTCATTCCTCTTCTAACTTGAAGAATTTACCCGCTTCGGCGTTGTTTCCTAAAATAGGTGTCTGTTCTTGAACACCTTCGGCTTTGAATGCATTGGGAATTCCAAATGCATCGTGCACCAAATCTTCCATCTTAACATCCATATCATTGGCATCTGGTTTACTATCCACAACAACGTCTGTGGAATACGACGTCATGGTTATGTCCTCTCCATGAAATGACCATCTCACATAGTTCTTAACGAACCCATGTCATATCATATGGTCATATACCGTATTTCTATCTATTAACAGAACGTTATTGTATTTTACACAAGGACACTTCAACTTTCCATCCATAGTGGCCCCTCGACTGAATGCATACTCGACGAATTGAGTTACCCCTTTTATATACTCCCGGTTAGTCCTGTGCTTGTGCATCCAACTTTTATCCATATGAGTAGATATTAGAATCACAACTTCTTCGTCCAATATTCTACAAAGAGATTAAAATGACTTCTTTTGTGGCAAGTTGGTAAGGATGAATGCTCTTTTTGGTTCAACAATTGATTTCCTCCTACTCCCTTATATCACTTTGCTATTAATGGTATGAATATTGATCATAATCTTCAGGTTGTTGATATGATTGATGATAATGTCTTTGGAATTCTAGTGATATCCGAAATTTACCTTTTCATGATATAGCCGAGTCTGTTATTAGCACTAATATAAGGATCTCAAACTCCATTGATAAAACGATTTGGAAGTCCTCCAATTCTGGATTATTCTCAGTTAAATCAGCTTGGAACAAGGTTAGAACTCCCCAAGTACCTTTTTCTTGGTCTGATTGGTGTTGGTTTAAACACGTTCCCATGAAAATCTTGAGCCTTACATGTAATATTTTCTATAATGCACTTCCTTTCGATGCTAATATCAAAAGACTTTGTATTGAGTTGGCTTCTAAGTGTGCTTTCCATGGTAATCATGAAGAGGACATGGATCATGTTTTTGCTATTGGTGGTCTGGGTACTTCCGTTTGGAGCTATTTTACTCTTATCTCCAACATGAACTACATGATTCGCCACGGCGTTAAAGATCTTTTGCGAACCTGATTTGCCATTAGTTCTAAAGGATCTCAAAGGAATATGCTTCGTGGTGTTCTTCCTTCAGTTTTGCTATGGAAAATTTTGAATAAACGAAACAATAGGCTTTATGAGAATCGTTTTAGATCAATTGTCAAGCTTATCATTGATATTATGGGATGACTCTTTAATATTGTTGGAATTTTAAGAGTGACTAAAGCCCCTCTTTTAATGATACTCTTAGCCTTTCTATTCTTGGGATTCACCCGATATCACCTCAATTCAAGGCTCCTTGATTTTTCAAATGGATCCGTCCTATTCAACATTGGAGCTTAATATGGATGGCGCTAGTAAGTGTAATGGTGATATATCGGGAATCATAAAGGTAACTTCATTTTTGATTTTTCCCATTTCTACGGTACTAGTAACAACCTGGTGGCTGAAGCTAGAGCACTCGTTGATGGGATTAGATACTTGAGAAGTTTTGGATTTTATAACATTGAGATTGAATCATATTCAAGGACGGTGGTGGAAATCACTAGTGGTAACTTTAGATGTCATTGGTCTATTTCCTTTTCGATTGATGAGATTATTAACTTCCAAATTACTCATATATTTAGAAACGCAAATGCATGTGCGGATTCTCTGGCAAATTTTTCCTACCAAACTCATAATGACTCCACTTTTCATAGAAGAGAGGATCTTCCTTAATAGAAAAAAGTTGCTTTTCGTATTGACTATAGTGGGTTACCTTATATTCGGTGTTGATAGTTGGTATTTTAGTAGAAAAGGTGCTTTCTAAGGCTTGGTCTATAAAATCATCCTCATGCATTTCTATATCATGTGTTCTACTAGGGTAAGGCTCATTATGTCCCCCTATGTAACTCTTTCTCATTTCTAATGCACAGGTCGGGGTCTTCGCCTCAACCTCCCTCTCACTGTTAGAGTGTCTCGAAGGCTTTTTGGCCTTAAGGGGCTACAAAAAAAATTTAAAATGATTTCTTCGTCAAATATAACACACATGTTACGTGTGATAATACTTCTTCATAATCTCATCCTATGAACAATTGCAATCTCCATAATAAAGATACAATGTGTTCATAGTTTGTAAAATGAAGAATATAGTACACATATATTACTTCAAAAGGGCATGCATGAAATACTCTATAATTATAAAATATCCTCTAACACACCCGTATAATTGGATCTTGTACATACACTTACTTCTAATAATTCACAAGAAGCATATCAAATCAATAATATATCTGGAAGTACCTCTCTCAACAGGTAGAGCAACATTGTAAAAGATTTATTCCTCTAACTATTGAAACATTTGATATGAAATAACCTCATAATAAATGACAACATTGTATGCTTCTTACATCCTGGGTACAATTATCATTATGTTTCTCTTATCAACCTGAAGAATTTACCCTCTTCGACGTTGTTTCCTAAAACAAGTGTGTCTCTGAATGCATTGGGGATTCCAAATGCATTGTGCACCAAAGTTTCCATCTCAACATCCACATCATTGGCATCCGGTTCACTATCCACAACAACGTCTGTGGAATATGATGTCGTGGTCATGTCCTCTCCATGAAATAACCATCTCATGTAGTTCTTAACGAACCCATGGTATATTATATGGTCATATGCCATATCTCTATCGAAATACAGAACGATGTTGCATTTCATACAAGGGACACTTCAACTTCTTATCCATAGTGGCCCCTAGACTGAATGCATATTCGATGAATTGAGTTACCCCTTCTACGTACTCTCAGCTAGTCCTGTGCTTGTGCATCCAACTTTTATCCATATGGATAGATATTGGAATCACAACTTATTCATCAAATATTCTGCAATTAGATTAAAATGACTTCTTCATTGAATATAATACACATGTTATATATGTGATAATGCTTCTTTATATTCACATCCTATGAATAATTACAATCTTCATAATAAAGATGTAATGCATCCATAGTTTGTAAAATGAAGAACATATTACTTCGAAAGGGCATGCATGAAACACTCGACAATTATAAAATATCCTCCAATACCCCTGTATAATTGGATCTTGTACATACATGCACTCAAATAATTCACAAGAAGCATATCAAATCATTAGTACTTTACAATTATAATTAAAATAATAAGTTAGACTATGTCAAATCATTATCACTTTAGTATTAAGATCTATACATTTATAATAAGTTAGACTATGTCAAATCACTATCACTTTAGTATTAAGATCTATTTATTTATAATAAATGTCAAATATATCTAGCGGACGCTATCTAGTTGTGAGACTAGGGCAACAATCCCAAGTGTCACAGGTATGAAAACGTGTCGGTACTCTGTCTTTGTCTGAGTCCTAGATATATAGACTACTAGAACAAAGAGAAAACACAAAATAAATATAAACATTGATAAAACACAAACATAAAAGACAATAAACAAACTAGATGGAATAAATAAGAAAAGGTTAATCATTATGTAGAATGTATTAAACAAGGACATACTGTCACGCCCTAGATTCGAGATAAAGGATCTTTAGGACTCCAAGGTGCGACCTTCGGATTCAAACCCCTTGGATGGGGAAACCAACCATAAATCACAATAAACAACATACAAGCGGAAGCTAAATCAAAATCAAACCATCCAAAAAATATCCAGTCATTACATCATTGTCTTAAATCCCAAAAAGGACCTATTAAAAGGTCAAACTCAAAGTACTTCCTATCTATTACATTCTCAAATCAAACTAAAAACAGAAAACAACTACTAATATCTTTATTTTTCTAAGCATCCTTTGCTCTGGCTCATCTCCTTAACCTGTTGGACAAACTTAACACATGCATTGATAATTAATCACATCATTATAAGAATATCAAAACAACAAATAGAAAAGAAGAAAATGTAGAAAATATAATGGATGATGAAATGAATTGATGCTATGCAAAAATGATGATTCAATACAATGAATGCTACACACAACTCATGAATGTTAATGAATGCAAATTCAGTGATCAACCATTCGAAGGTATCTTGGCATCCGAGTGTAAAACAGCTGGATGACACTATGTTATCAAGTAACGTAGTTACTGGGCATCCATTTTAATACAGCTGGAAGCTACTCTCTTACATCCTATGTGTACATCATGGATTTATGGGATTTTCAACCCACTAAGCTCAATTCCCGTAGCTAATTTTCATGTTTGTTCTTCATGCATATCGAATGCATGGATGGGTCATCATGGACAATTACTACCACTACAACTCATTCCTAACCTCATGCATATCTAATGCATGGATGGGTCACTTATGACCAAATCTGCATAACTCATGCATATCTAATGCTACCTAAACATACACAGCCAATCTCATCATCTACTCATGCTGCACATGCTATAACAATAGCACACATTCTCTTGTCAATCATAGCACTCATTCTTAGTTCACAGAAAGCAATAATCATGTCATTCACACACTTTAGTGCACAATTCATCATACACACATTTTTATTAGATGAAACCACCACACACAATCTCATTAGGGTCCAATCAAACCCCCACAAATTTTCACCTAGAATGGGATTCAATCCCTTTTTTTGGTTGACCTGAGATTGGACCGAAACCTTCGGTCAACCTAGAGCTTCAGCTCCTTTTCCAGCAATTTTCTCACCCTTTTTATGACTTTTAGTCCCTCGCTTGGTTGACCGAAGGATGGACCAAAACCTTCGGTTCACTCCTAGGTTGACCCTCAATTGAGCCAAGGCTCGAATATGGTTCAGAAATCCAAGTTTTCACCCTTATCATTCTATATTGGTATTACACTCCTATTAACACCTTCTTTTCATCATTTTTGTATTGAATTTCTATTTCCTATCCTTTCCCTCTCCCATGAGTCCCAAGGTTTTTATTCTTGGGATCGTGGATCGGACCGGTCCGGGCAGATCCCGATACGGATCGGCGATCCGGATCCGATCCAAAAGTTGGATCGTCCTTTAAAAAACAAAATTTGGATCGGCCGGACCGATCGTCGGAACGACGATACTGGTTGGTATTGGCCAATACCTGTTAGATCGTTAATTTTATAAATTAAAAAAAAATACTTTGGATCGATTCGATCCAGTCACTGGACTGGTCCGGATCGGTTTCAGTTGGACTGGTCCAATCCAAAGCCACTTGATAAAATAGTTGTATTGTGCCTTGGGATTGGATCAGTCCTGGCCGATCCCGAAACGGACCGGCCGATCCTTAAAACCCTTATGAGTCCATTCTACAAATCTTAATTTCATATAACTCACATATGTGGATATATACATACATACATACATACATACATATATATATATCTATCTATATATATGTATGTATGTGTGTGTGTATATATATATATG
>JAUPMG010167473.1:0-10667 GCA_031762675.1 Pachysandra terminalis
GCGACTATACCCAAAACGCGTACACGCGCTTGTAATCAAGCGCCGCGTGTAAAGTGGGGTTAAATTAGCCCGCCTGAACAACACTTCCAAAAACAAAACAAGAAAAAATAAATCAAACAACCTATTTTATTTAGGTAAAATACTAACAAAAAAAAATTCACATCTGGCCCAATGTTTAAATTTTGATTTCCCCTGAGATTTTGACAAGGGGGCCCTAGAAAATTTTTGCCACATATCGCCGAAATGGGGGAATATCGTCAAAATATCGCCCCCCTATTTCATGTCGCCAGACTAGAAAATGACGACATTTTGCTGGCATGCAGGCGAACTTTAGAACCTTGATCTGGTCACGTAAATGCAGTAACTCAGTTTTTTTTTTTTTTTCTTATAAGTGTTCTTGCATCCTAGAAATTATAAGAAAGTAAGCCAAGAATACAAGAAAGTAGGCCATGAATACTGAAGAGTAGCAAAATACCAGTTTGGAAACCTTCTTCCAGAAATGGGGTGACGGCTTCGCAGCAAAGTAAGCTATCTGCAATGCCATTTCTTGCTCCTCTGTCCACCCTTGAAGACCACAACCTCCCTTGCATTGCTTTCTTTTTCTCTTAATCCCTCTCTTTGCATCCCCTTCACCAATCTCTCTCATATTCTTCTCTCCCCCTTTCTTCAATTTAATCCCTGGAGACATGAAACAATTACCCCTTCTGCAACCCTCTCCCGTCTTCCTCGCAGATTGTTTGTATGAACCAACTTCCTCTTCAGCTTTTCCTATCACTTCCCTTGAACCCATTACTCCAAGTGACCTTGTTCGTCGTTTCCCCAAATCTGCAACCTGAATTAACTTCGAGGAAACCCCTTTACCTGAAGATTTACGATCAACCAACTGGTTAGATTCGTCATGAACCTTTTTCTGGTCATCATGTTCATTGGTTTTCGTGAGAGACCTTCTTTGATCTGAAAAAACCTCTTTATTTGAAGAGTCAGTTAAACTACAGCGATCGAGTAGAACCGATTCGATCTCTCTGGTGTTAACGCCAAGAGAGAACCTAGGGGATCGTCTAAGACGTTGATACGCCACCACACCATTAATCGAGCTTGCAGATTTTCTCGACCCATTAACCGAATTAACGGACTCTTTGGACCCGAAAATTGATCTAACCGATTTTTTCGAGTATTCTTCATGGGATTTGTTCGGAAAAACGTGTTCTTCTGAATTAAGAGGAGAATCCGATTGGGTGTGTTTATTAGAAGAGATTGAAGAACGGCATAACAAGTTATTCGTCGACTTCGATTTTGAGATTGTGGCTTCTTCTGGTGAATTTCGTAGATGAAGAAACCTGGGAGATCTTCTGAGATTCGTGGGCTTTTCGCAGATGTTGGAATTTCGATTGGGCATTTTCAGTAACACCTGGTGTTCGTGGTTCACAGTCACACACTGTGATGATAGAGAGGGAAAATATTAGTCTTTGAATTTCAACTTCCAAGGGCATTTTTTGTAATAATATTGATCTGTAAAAAAAATATAAATTTATAAATAAAGGGAGATTTTTTATGCCAACCCAAATTATACCTATAATTTTAGATTTTGCCCTATACAAACACTCTTTTAACCGTACCCACGAAACCCAACTTTTATTTCAATATCTCCCTTATTCTTTAAAAGACCGATTTACCCTCTTTGCCTTAAAAACAACTTATAAATAAGGGTGTCAATGGGCTGAACTTGGGTCGGACCACACTCGGCTCCAACCCAACTCTATCATGAAAAAACAGGTACTAGTCCACCCAAAACCCATTTACGCCCCTATCTTTGGAGGCCTATCATTTGAAAACACAAGATTCATAAACGTGTACTCATAATAAACCAAGGCCATACCAATGTTTTACAAGGTTTGCATGTCTAGACCATATAGAAGAAAAAAGAAAGCGAACTCACAACATGTTAATAACGGTGCACCTGTCATGGTAACTAAAATAAAGAAGGAAAAGAAAAAAAATAACAAAATGGAGAAAAGAATAGTTCTATTTGATTAAGGATTTCTTATTTAATAAAACAAAGATGATAGGGTTGGGCTAAGAGAGGCCCAAGTCTGACCCAAAATATAATACGGGTTTAAAAATGAGTCCAAGCCCTAAAAATATAAGCTCAACTTGTCCAAAAATTACTTAAGGCTGAATGGGCCATGGGCCGATCCACACAAGTCGTCTGTCTATTATCATCTATCTATAGTGCAAAATTATCAGAGGCCCGGCTTGTGCTTCCGGATAAGCACTCATTGGATAAGTTGCTCAATGAGATCAATTATCCACAACAACAATAAATTGCTTATTTGAAGAAAATAGCGTTTGGTAAATACATTTATTGAAAGTTAGGAGTAACATAGGTATTATAAAAATATTGTTAAAGTTTAAAAAAATAACATTTATTTAAGTGTTTATTAAAGTATAGGGGTAAAATAGGTAATTTAAAAATATTACTAAAGTTGTGAAATAGCTTAACGCATGAGAGCTTGGAAGAAGTTGCTGAGAGCAGCTTCTCTTTATGGGTACTTCCTCTGGTGCTTATGGGTAAGCACTTGCTCATAAACGCTACCAAACACATATTTAATTTTAAAGTGTTGATATAAGTTATAATCTGCAATAAGTACTTATAAAAGCAGGTCCAAACCTGGCCTTAGAGTTCCTTCACTAACTAATATCCATTGTTTCTAATTCCGTGGCTTAACATAAAAATAAACCACTTTCTAATAACAAACCATAAGATCCATAGTTTCTGCATATCTTAGGATATCTCTTGCGTTAAGTATCCTAATCTTTCATTTCAGTTGATGCTTGGATGGTTAAATATCTTTATATTATTCATAAAAGGGTATTCCTTATCCTCTTTATTCCATCATTGATACCACAATTATTTAACCTTAAATCACTAAAAAAAACAATATAGATAATTGGACTTATTAAACTAAGTTATCTATTCTTATAAAGTTTAGATAAAGAGATTCCATATCAGTATCAAAGATAATAAAAGAGATTCTGCATATCAAAATATCAAGTAGAAACCAAACAAATTTATTTTATAAGTAAAAGATTGTGTGTGGGTGAATTGTAGCGTCTAAAACCAGAGATTCAGATCTTACAAATGCCGAAAGATATATAGAGATATGAGAAAAATATAGAGTTGTGGAGATAAGGAAGGATGATGATAATCAGAGGATATGAGATGATGTACCATAGAATCGATCCCTCAAAATGGACATGGTGATCCTTATTTATAGGTGGTACCGGCTTCTCAAATCCATCAAAGGTTAAATCCTCGTCCCCTGATTTTGACGGTGCAATCCGTATATCCAATCCTTCATGTCATGTCCATTGACCCTTCTCTCGTCATAATTGATTTTCATGAAGACGGATACCTCCGTGATATATATGATTAGACAAGACAGAAGTGAACTCCCCATTCACACCCACCACATGGCACAACCCTTGGGCCGTCATTGCTCTTTGGAAACAAATACAAGGTTCATTTGCAATTTTGCATATGCAAACCGTATACTCTGTGACTTTACTGGAGAAATGACGTTTATATTCTTTGCAAGATGTCATTCCTTATCATGAGATCACTCTAGATCATACCACGTGTCCAGTGTGATTTGTACAAACACTTTCAATAAAAATACTTTTCTTATTGCGGTTACATGTTTTCATAAGATAAAGATGAAGATGCTGTCAACTACTTGTCCTAATGAGTAATGTCTCTCTACTGCTTATGGGTAAGAATTTATGCTTTTAATAATGTTATCAAACGTATTTTTAACTTAAAAAAAAAAAAAACGTGTGCTTATTAGTTAAAAAGAATAAATAAGTACTTATCTAAGTCATGTTGTGTTTGGTCTGGCTTATATAAGTGCTCATTTCAACTTATAGCTTATTAAAGAACTTTTTAAAATTAAGTGTGTTTGTTTTAACCTAATGAGTAAGTGCTTACCCATAAACAATAAAAGAAGGCTACCCATAAGGAGAAGTTGCTGAGAGTAGCTTCTCTTATCAATTATACGAGAAGTTATTTCTAAACTTTAGTAATATTTTCAAAATACTTATTTTACCCCTAAACGTTTATAAACATTTAAATAAATGTTATTTCTAAATTCTAATAATATTTTTATAATACCTATTTTACCTCTAAACTTTTCTAAGCACTTAAATAAATGTATTTAGCAAACACTATTTTCTTTAAATAAGTAGCTTATTGTTGCTATGGATAAGTGCTCCTATTGAATCGCCTATCCAACGAGTACTCATCCAAACGCACAAGCTAGGACAAATGTAGCCTAAATTAACCTAAGTCAATGAACCCCATTTATAATCATGGTTTCAAGGATCAGACCAATCCTATCCAGATTGCCTGGTCCGTATCGCCAAGATCGGTCCAATCGCAAGCCAAGATACAACTTATTGTATCAAGTGGCTTTGAATCGGACCGGTCCAACCGATACCGATCCGGACTGGTCCAGTGACAGGATTGGACCGATCCAAAGTTTTTTTAAAAAAATTTTAAAACGAACGAGTTTGGATGATGAAGGTGGGTAGATCCGTTTGATCCAATGAAGACGATTAGTAACTTTTCACAAATCTCAAGAGAAAAACGAACTCTGTTCAGATCAATTACAGATCTCGCTTGGAGTAGAGAACTCAAGCTTATTGGGTTTACAGGTTTCGATTGGAAAAGAAAACGTTGGCACCTGGATTCGCGAATCAGACAAAAAGCTTTTGTTCGGTGTAGATCAAATAAGAGGAGCTACTGTGATTTGATTTTGCAAAACAAAGTTCGGTTCAGATTGGAGAAAAATTTCCTACGGTTTGCTCCTTTCGATTGGATCAGCTTACGAAGGTAAACTCCGTGCATCGTCTAGATTATATCTAAGAACTGGTTACAGATCAGATTGGAAAATTGGCTAGAGCAAGTCGGAACTGCTGCCAGCCGATCCAATTTTATTTTATTTTTTTAAGGCGATCCAACTTTTGGATCGGATCTGAATCAGATATTGCTCCACTTCTTACATGGTGTAGACTTCTTGAGATAATTACAGACTTACTACAGTCAAGTAACCTAAAAAATGATTGTTAGTTGACCTCATTGTATGATTTGATTAATTTTTTTTTCCACTCCCAATTAGGCAGCCAAGATTTGGCAAATCTGATTAGATTCTGAACTACCCCATGAAATCTGCTAACAACATCTCGATCGATGACTTATGTGAAACAATCTCATTCTGTTTTGAGAAGCTATTCTGGGCACTCATCTTTGAGGAGGTCAGCACTTGTTTGTACAGTTTTGAACAAACTGTTCCATATCTTTTACCCAACAGAAGAAAATCCATTATGGCTTAAAAAAAGCACTTAAATCATTTGAAAAAAATGAATAAATAGAAAAACACTAATTTTTAAGCACAAAAGCAACCGAAACATTACATCAAAAGATACTGAAATAAAGTGAAAGGCCCACCAAGAACCCAGTGCCCACTATATCTTGTCCTTAGAAGTTTTTCTTATCTGAGGAGGGATTTATATTAAGAGGGGGTGGGGGAAATGTGATTACTCGACCGGCAGTATCGGTGGTTGGATAATCAATACTTCCCGAATGCGTCAATAGCTCTACATTAAAAAAAATAAATAAATAAAAATAAAATAAAATAAAATAAAATCATTCTTCACATAACAACAGTTGTGTAGGGTAGAAGAATTAAGAAAACAACAAAATTTGCACAGTTATGTTAGGACAAAAGAGCATTCATTTCCATATCCTTCTTGTGGTGGATCAAGTAAGATTCACTTCTATAGTCATCAAAATAATAAATATGGTTCCTGATTAAGATAAGAGTGGTTTAATTATGTAGGACGCAAGCTGCTTTATTAAGTAGTCTAGCGGGTTACAAGACGGTAGATCGTAAGATTATTAGTTTTTGACATTTTTTTTTTTTTCCGAATAACCTTGGTGTCCGGGAAAGCATACGCACATCACGACTAATCCCTGGAACCCTAAAGTTAACGATCGGGTAAGCCTCCGGTGGTCCCAAGTGAAACTGCCCCCTGCAGAATCGAACCCCAGACCAAGTGCTTCATGAGGCACCAGTTTTTGACATATTTTGATTGCTTATGATCGTGTTGATCTTAGATTGTTTGGTGTTTGGGACATAGCAGACAACATACTTAAGAGGATAATGAGTTGGTTGATTTTTCTTTTTTAAGCATCTGTAATATGCTTGTTTGAAATTAACTTATTTCATGGCCTTTCAATCTGAAAGAGTCATAGCAACAACCCATGATATTGCAGCAATTTCATGTGCAGCTACAAGTCTTTTATTATGCCACACTAGAAAAAATTTAAACTGTTTTTCTTTTCTTTTTGGTCAAGAAATTTGTATATACGTTTAGGTGTCCCTTTTTTATTGCTGTTGTTGCAGCAAATTGTTGTAATGTCATTGTAGCCAATCATAGGAGAGCCAACTGTTTTAATTTGTACCCTTAGAAAATAGTTGGGGTCAACAAATCTTTTTAGGGTATCAGGAAACCAGTTTCATCCATGGTGGTTTGTACCCATGGAAAATAGTTGTGGGCAACAAACCTTTTTAGGGGTATCAGGAAACCAGTTTCATCCATGGTGTAAATGATCTGCGGATTTGCGATCTCTAATTGATCTCGGTTTGGATCGATAGATCTGTGATCCCTAATTTATTAAAAATTCTCTGATTTGGTTCCGAACGAGTCAAATTAGACGATCCAATATGGATCGTCCAACACTCCAAAATTTATTTATTTTTTTCCTAAATTGGGCCATATTTTGGATCGTTTGATTCCCGATCCGATATCGAGTTTTAACACTATGGTTTTAATTATAAGAAATCCTTAAATTTGTATTAAATTACTAAAACACCCTTTGTACATTCTTTATTTGATACTGCCCACTCTACAAAACATTATATATCTTTCCCCTTTCAAGATGAATTACTATCATTTGAAAAGGAGTGTACAAGTTTTTATACAAATAAATGGAACATGTTTGAAACCCATCCACCCCTCAAATAAATAAATAAATGAATGAAATAATATAAATTAAAATAAAAGAAACTAAAAAAAATATTATCTAAAAAGAAAACTCATGGGCTTATTATTTGTATGTCAATTAATTAACCATTTTAATGACCAAAACATATTCAAAAAATTCAAAAATTAAGCACTCTATCAAACCTTTTTTTACTCTCAAGTGGCTAAATATGCTCTCATTCATAATCTTTATAAGTGGACCAAAATGTCCTTGATACAAATTAGTTTATAGGTTTTTTTTTTTTTTTTTTAATTATATTGGATAGATAATCTTTTTGAAATAAAAAAAAAACTTTAAAACAGAAATAAATGTAACATAATTTACAAATTGGACCTCTTTAATTGGTTAATCAAGGGTTCAAAGATGATAAATCAAACCATTTCTTCTTCTTTTTTATATACATATATTTTATCTTTTTCTTTTTTGAAAAAATGGCAATACTGATTTAATTTCTTTAATTCCATATCATACACCAAATGACTAACCAAAAAAGGAAAAGAAAAAAAAAATATACACCAAATGGTAAATAAGCAAAATTACAAATATAGAGGTACTGGTACACGAGGCGGCTTCTGCACTTTTATAACAATCTTTTCCAGTCTGAGTGGTTCACATGGACATGGCATTGCTATGAACCTCGGGATCTTATCGCCGGGCATTATTACCGGCAAGCTCTGGCTTTCAACTTTATTCAAATCCTGATAATAAAAATTAACAAAAACAAGTCCTAATTACATGTATTTAAGAGAATTCAGAGTACTAAAAAGGGAAGAAAAAGAAATTACTGTGCGTGAAGGTTTAGATTTTTCGGGATCGAAGGAGTCTTCTGAAAAGGATCGTCGTCGGAGGGAACGAAGCTTGTCCCAATGGTAGCAGCAATAGACGAACCCGGTCAAGCAGAAGATGACGATCAAGAGAAGAGCTGTACCGAGAGGGAACCCTATGGACGGCCGAGATGATTCGACGTGAGGAGGTGAGAAATCGTGACTCTCCATATCTTCTTCCTTCCTCATGAAGGTGGAGTGTACAAATGGTGAAAAGAGTTCCTGGAATCTGGATAGTGTTAGTCCGAGAAGGAAAGTGGGGTGTGAATTTATTAAGAGCGTCGGGTGCGTACGTTTAAGGGTACGCCTCCTGTCCGGGCCATCGTACGGAGGGGTAGTGGGTCCTACATGCACGGTTTGTGATTATAAATGTAAGTGCATTGCATTGTTGGGAATAAAGAAAGAAAATGGCATTTGAGCTGGCAAGAAAAGGCCACCAACCATCTTCTCTTTATGTATTTTGTGTCAAGAAGACATGACTGACTAGTGTCAACTTCACTCTCTTTTATTACTTCTCATACATGAAATTAACATGTTGTTACTCTTTAGGAAGAAATGTCGTGTGGAATTCAAATTTGAAAAACTTGGAAAAGGTTGAGGGTTTTAGATTAGGGTTTCACCTACTTTCACTTCTCATTTGACTTTTTTTCTTCTTGTTGTAGAACATTTAAGATGAGAACCTAAAGCATTCACATTTGGATCAAGGAAACTTGGGGAGGAAGAAACTCACATTGGTTATTGTTGACTGGTTATCACAAAAGCAACTACTGTAACAACTTATATTCTATCCCAATTAATCCAAATCTATTGAGCTAACTCAACTATGACTAATACTTATATGAGTTTTAAGGGTCACGCCCTGATGTGAAGCACCGTAATTTTTTTTTTTTTTATTGGGTTTAAAAGTGTGTAGATTAATATTAAAGTTCATTGGACATAGATATTTTTTTAAGGAAATTTTTACAAAGGACTTTTAAGAAGGTGAAAGCGCATTTTAAAAATGAGCTTCGTAGAAAGATCTTTTGAAAAAGGTAGAACCACTTTCTAAAAAAGAGCTTTCTAGAAAGGTCTCTTAAGGAGATAAAAGTACTTTTTAGAATAAAACTTTTTAAAAAAGTAAATGAGATATTTTTAGAGATAAATTTATGATCATAGGATTAAATCGATTCTAGTTGTCCACTGAATACAAAAAGCCTATAAAAGAGGGAGAGCTTCTCATTTGAAAATGAATCAAATAACTTTAAAATCTCAAAAATCAAGAAGTTGTAAAGTTCTTTGAGTGAGGAATATAAACTCTTTTTTTCTCTTTATTTCTAACTAAAATGGGTAATTGAGCACAAGTGCTACACGGTTGACTTGGAAAACTCCAAAGCCATGACATAAGAGAGTTATATTCTGACTCTCAAAATGTGAATTTGCGTTTTGAGTGCTAAAACGTCCCAAATCTGCGATTTTACAAATTACAATCCGCACATTGATGAATATTTTATTAGTTGTTTTTTGAAAAGTTATAATATATATAAAAGTTGATTTTTTTTTTTTTGGTAGTAAAAACAACATTATATTACGTACACAAAAAAGTACATACCCAAAGGTCTTGCTTTATACATTCCATAACCTCCTTGGGTAAGACCTTATCCATACAATTCTCTCCTCAAGTCCTTGTCCTAATTTGGTGATTGCATCACCTATCCTTTCACCTTCTCATTAAACATGAGATAATTTAATCCTAATAAACGATCTCAAAATTGCCCTCACCTCTTGCATGATGGTTATCACTTTCTAAGGAATCTTCATAATCCATTTTGAATTATATCATATGAAATTAAGTTATATTTTAGCATAAGAATTGAAATTGAAATATCTTTGTACAAAAAGTACAGTTTGTATGTATATATGCAGATGGTTTGTAAGTGTTCTGAACCACAGGTTATTTTCAAATTTGATGTTCTCGCTCTCATTCTCGCACCCGCTCCGCATTCTGGTGACTTAGGTCATGAAATGTCATTTTCTTTAGATGTGTACTCCACTGGAGAGTAAATATCTAATAGTAATGAGCCCTTTTGGGTTTTTGGGACAATTCATTGTTCACATATTTATATAGATTGATCCATGTGCATGGCCATGTCTGAGTCATTTTCATACCCCTTTTTAAGGGCAAAGTCTTATCCACGAGACCACTTGAGTCACGACACTGGTTTGTTTTCGGAACGCGGGAGGTTCATCTATTGTTGTAGGGTTCATTCAATTGTCATTCACTGTCCGATTTACAATCCACGCTATTTCTTGGTAGCTTCTTTTGCTGTTATGTCTAGAAAAATATCAACCAAATACCCTTTCAGGATCCCTAAGGGCAAATCCTTGACAAATTTTATTTTTTTAATTCCGTCATCACAATATTGATATTACGTAATATATAAATCTATGGACTGATGAAACGCATTACTTGAAATAGTAGTAAAAACCTAAGGGTATTATCCTGTGTCTTAGGATTGATTCTTACTTTCATCAAATAAATAGTTCATAGAATGATTGTCTTGGAGTCATGGCCCTTGACACGGCAGGGTATGACCCAGGCACGATTAGGCACTAATCCGATTCAGTTATCAGTTAAATTATAGGCAAAGCACGAAGCCAGTCTGGCACGATAATAATCATGTCCCGTGCCGTATCGGATTTGGGACCCAAAAATTAAGCACAGCATGGCCTGATCAATAATCGGGCTGTATAGGGCCGGACTG
>JAUPMG010167495.1:0-10666 GCA_031762675.1 Pachysandra terminalis
CTAACACTAACACTTAATTAAGCTGGACTTAAGTAAGGCCCATTAATATTAAAGCCCAACTGAGTTAACTAAAGCCTTATTAGGTTATTAAATACCTAATTGTCGTACTAAATAAATTAGGTAACTTAAGGACTAAGTAAACATCAAGATAGGACATCAGACTTACGGCTAAACTACAGTTACTAAACCTAATTCAAGTACAACTCCTAAAACCAGCAAAATAAGACTAATTAAACAGAATATATCTTAGAAACACATCAAAATTTGTGGGATCATCTAGGAAGAACAAGGAGAAGATTAAAAAACTAGAAACCTATAAGAGATCTAGCATCTCTTCAATGGCCGCAAATCTTCAGCACCTTCATTGTGAGTTTTCCTTTATTCTTGTGTATTAACTTTCCATCTAATGCTATATTACAGGCAGTTCCTTTTTTTCATGCATGTAAAACCTTTCCCCATAATCTTATTACTAAAACCAAGAAAGATTGTATATTATCTACCACTTATGCCTTTTATATTAACATTAAACAGTTAAATAAACTATGAACCAAGATCTGAAGAGTATTGTTAGCACTAAATGGAATTTAATGATTAACTTGACCAAATAATGGAGCACGAAACCTTAAGTGGTTTAGTTGAACTACCCTGGAAAATTCCATGACCAAAACCCTCCTTTTGTGCACCGGTGGCCTAACCGGTGTGCCAGTTAGCCTGCCAGCTGCAGTCAAACCCAACCTGGGCAGGGCAAGCCAATGCCTAGCCTGCCGAATGCCATCCGGGGTTCCGGTGGACCCTGCCGGATATCCTAACCTAACCAGACCAATTAGCCCAGCCCAACCGGTGTGTTGGGCTCCTACCGGGACCTTACTAGTTGAGCCAAGCCACCAGTACCTTTTGGGAAGGACACACCGGCGTGCTGGAATCTCGCCGGCATCCTGCCGGTGGGTCTTGCCTTCTTCATAATACTTATAAAATTCTTACAATTGATACTTTAGTTATTTCTTGACCATGATAAGCCATTCCCTCTCTCCACATTAAACGTTTTACATACTAAACCATATCATATACCATGTAAAATTCATAAAATTTATTATAATTAAACTAAATTATGTAAAATTCCATATCATATACCATGTGCTTTGGACCATCTAATTATGGATATATTATGTGATTAGTATTCACTTAGTATCATGAGATTGTGCTCATGTCCATGCTCTTTGAATATATGTGATGCGTTATTATTGTGGTTGACTTGCATTAATAAACGGACCTGAATCAATGAGTTTCATCTGGAATCTTCGCCGAGAAGGCTCTCTTACTATTTGACCATTAGCCAATTGTTATGTATACTGCCTGGGACTCGAGGTAAGTTATACCAACTTTTCAATCCATTAAGAGACTATTATTATTCGCCCAAGGTGAGAGGTATGGGACTCAAAATACTTGTGGTGAGATGAAAGGATTTGGGATATGCACTATATGGCATTTCCGAATCTGAATCATAAGAGTCAACGTTTTCCTATTCGGATTATTCACTTTTCTACTGAGTTTAGTCCTAATTATGTGACACCTTGGCTTTTTGTATTGCCGTACCGAAACAAAGTGGGGGAATTGTGCCCTCTTGGTCAAAACCTCTTAAAACTATGATGCGCACATAGAATATCTTACTTACATTGAGAGTGGTCGTGTATGCAGGGGAATGGTTCGAGAAGATATTCTTGTTCAATGTAATTGATTGGTAAGTGTGGGGATTTGAACCATTCGAATACCAGACTTCATGCATGTTGCATTATCATGTGTTTGTTGACATTATTGATGTTATCTAGTGTATGATGCACTAGATATGATTATCGTATAGACTTAGCCATATAGCATGATAAAATGACCATGAGATATCCTTATGATACAAACCAAGGTGATATTTGGTGAGAGAATATATTGTTGTTATTTCTCATTATTGCATCATTCATTATTCAGATTTCATTATCATGTTATATATATTTCAGATCAACATTATTATATATTATATATTGTAGTAGCATTGGGTGTTGTGTAAATACCTTGTATTAAAGGTGTACTCACACGGGCTTTGGCTTACTGATATTATGTTGTTTTTTTCCAGGTTGTTAAAGGAAGGTAGATCACTAAAGAGAGCTTTGGGAATGGGAATTCAAAGATAGAATTATAGAAGATAATTTGATATAGATTAGATACTTTAAATTCCAGAAATTGTAATGTTAAGAATATTGTTGTTAATGATATTATATTTTATTAGAACTGTGTATTTGACTTCTGCTTATCTTCTTATATTGCTTTTCACTCCCATAGTAATATGGGGTGAGAGTCGCAATTCGACCCAGTTATGGATCCACAGATCTAAACTGGTTTGGGTTGTGGCAAAAGTTGTTTCAGAGCCTAAGTTCTAGTAAAATTTAAAATTAAAAGAATTCAAAATATATCGGACTTAGGACTAGGAATAAAATAGATAAGATAAAGGAAATATAAGGGGATTAAGAGAATTAGTTATTATGGAGTGAGAATAATAGATCTGATTGCTGTTGTGTGCATCCTTATTAATGATTCCGGATGGATGATTTTGAAATAGTAGGAGCCACTAATTCTGGAAAATCTGATGGTTAAGTTATGAGGATGGAGTCTATGTTAAGTATACTGGATTACCATGTTATTGAAGGACAAGATAATCAAAGGCTTATGTTTGTTCATTGCTTTAATTATTAATTAATTATAACCCTGACACTAACTATTTTTCCTGGAGTTGAAGTCAATATGGTTGCAAACATATTGAATTAAATTACTTGAAAAATAGGCAGGAATTAGATTATATACATGTATATATTTTGAATATGTATATGTATATATTTATATGCTAATAATAAAATAAATAAATAAAATTTATATATATGTTTAAATAAATCATTATAATTATAGAATAATATACATTAGATATAATCACCTAAAGATTAAGCTGGATCTGTATTTGGGAAGAAATAAAATTTTAATTTTCGGACCAGATTTAGACCCGGTAATCAGTTGAGCCTTGTTGCTCAACTATTTAATTTTTGGAATACGTTTGGAGTCTAATTTTGTGATATTATTGTTTGTTATAATTTACTTATAATAAACAAAAATTTTAATTTAAAATGCAATTTCCCCACCGGTAGCCTAACCGACGGACTAACTGGCACGACGGCAGTTACCGTTATCGGACTGAGAGCCTGCCGAATCACTATATAAACCCATTTTCCTTCTTATTTCGATTTCTAACTCCAACCCTACCCTAGAAACAGCCTCCAAACAATTTTCCAAGGTTCCTAGAGCTCTTCCAACCCCTCTTGATCATCAAATCTTACGGTAAGTTCTTTAACCTAGTTTTTCCATTTCTAGATTTGAAATTTCTCTAGTTCCTTCTTTTAGGGTTTTCACTTATCTTTGGACTCTGTTAATTTGTGTTTCTCCTCTAAACCTAGAACCATGGTTAGATCTAAGAGAACCCATAGATCTCAACAACCTGAGAGTTCCAAATCCACTAGAGTAACTAAGGCTTCTTCCTCTAGGAGACCACCATCTCTTGAACCCCAGGAAGAAGAAGATTATATGCCGAAAATAGAAGAAGAAATAGAAGAAGAAAAAGAAGAAGAAGTAGAAGGAGAAGAACCTAACCTAGAGGATTATCAAACTGATAACCCTAACACTCCTAGTGTGTAGAAGAATAGGCCCATACTTTTAGAGAGACAGACTGTTCCCAACCATGTAGTCGGGTACCGAGTGGTTGAAACTTTACATCCACTAGGTTGGGTTCCCATATTATCTTAGGGAGGAAAGGCCTACCCTTCCTTGGCCCAAGAGATGTATGATTTCATTATTGGGAACGACACTAACTCTATGACCATTACCTTTACTATTGCTGACCAAACCCATATTCTAGGCCTTCAATTAGTTTCTAGAATTTTGAAAGTCCCTATGAACAACAACTTCACAAATCTTCCAGTCTTGAAGCCTGCAGATAAACCCATGACCAATCAGGTCTTATGTGGAAAGGCTGTCCCGTGGAATAAGGCCAAATCTCTTACTGCCAGGAGACGCCTTCCTATATATCGCATCCTTCATAAGATCTTTACTAGGAATGTTTACCATAGGCAAGGAAACCAAACTGAGCTCAGTACCCCCACGATCAAGATCATGTTCTTAGTAGTTACTGGTTAGTTGCTTTGCCTTCCATCCATCATTAGCCACCATATCATCAGGTATGTGAAGAGTACGAAGTGTGGACCCTTACCTTTTCCATGTCTGATGTGTAAACTATCTAGGAGATGGATGTTGGCTTTACCTCACAAAGACCATGCCATCGCCATTGTACCTCTGACTCATCGACATCTGAGCGTCATGAACCTGAAAGAGAAGCCCAGGGAGGTTCCAGAAGGACTTTTTGAGCAACCCGATTTTCCTCAGGAGCAGCTCCCTCTAGAACCATCTACTCTAGTTCATCTCCAACGATCGACAACAGCCGGACCTAGCACAAGTGTTCCTCCACCACCACAGCATTATTCTAGGAAGAACAAGAGTGTAGAGTCTAGGTTGATGGCTTTAGAGAGGGCCAGTCTTAATTCTCGAATGGAAATCACATCAAAACTCATGAAGACCCGTTCAGAGCTGAGGAAGAGCAGAGAGGATATGTCCAAGATCCAAAAGAGCGTGGACAAGACTCTTCGCTATGTTGTGAGGATCTTCGGCTGCGGGAAATTGGGTGGTGCTATCCCACCTATAGCCATTCCTCCTTCAGTATTTCATCACCATTACCACCATCTTGATCACCATTAGTAGCCTTTTGATCTAATGTTTCTTTAGTTGTTATTTCTATTTTCTAGTTGATGTTTTCTTGTAAGTTCTTTACATTTGTTTTTAGAGTTTCATTGTAGCCTTAGGGCATTTGCTTTCTTTTCTTATGTACTATTTGTTTCAGTTGGTTATGTACTATTTCGTTTTTGTTGTAAGTCTTTCCCTTTGGGCAATGAAATTTCCATCTTTTCATCATTCTTGCTTCCATTGAAGCTACTAAGAGATAATTAAGCAAAAAGAAGTTAAAAAAAAATCAATTCAACCAAGCAGCATAATTATTCTAATCATTAATTGACTAAAAAACCCACTGACATAAATCTTTGACTTTAAAATTCTGATTTTCACACACTCCTCTAAAACCAGACTACTATTATAGAATTTATATATTTCCTATACAGATAAATTTAGAAAGTTAAATCAATAACTTGTCTACCTGATATTTACCTTACATAAACACTAAGAATAAAATAAGGATAAACAAGAAATAAGGACTCATGATTTTAAAACTCTAATAAATCAAGACAAATAATTTCAGTAGAACGAGAGCACTTATTATTAAACCACCAACTTAGAAGGAAAAGTAAATTTACCAATACGTACCATATACTTCACAAGAACAAAATGTAATATTTGAAAATCTTATTAGAGTAAAAAAAAAAGAATTTAGTTAGAACACCTAGATAAATTTCGAGGTCAAAATTCTCTTAAGGAGGATAGAGTGTAAAGACCAAAAAACAATACAAATTAAAAAGAACTTTAATATAAAGGGTAAAATGGTAAATTAACCCACCACATCTAGAACCAAACATAGGGTTATTATTGTAAATTATGTATAATTAATAAGATAAACTATAATAAGCGAATTAAGAATTATTAATATAAACTTTACAGCTTAACCAAAAACATATTAATGAATTAACCTGTTACAGCCAAACAAGACCTAACACTAACACTTAATTAAGATGGGCTTAAGTAAGGCCAATTAATATTAAATCCCAATTGAGTTAACTAAAGCCCAATTAGATTATTAAATACATAATTTTCATATTAAATAAATTTCGTAACAAAAGGACTAAGTAAACATCATGATATGACTTTTGACTTAAAGATAAACTACAGTTACTAAACCTAATACAAGTACAACTCCTAAAACCTGTAAAATAAGACTAATTAAATAAAATAGATCTTAGAAACACTTCAAAATTTGTGGGATCATCTAGGAAGAACAAGGAGAAGATTAAGAAACCAGAAAACTAGAAGAGATCTAGCAGATCTTCAATGGCAGCAAATCTTCAGCACCGTCATTGTGAGTTTTCCTTTACTCTTGTGTATTTACCTTTCATCTAATGTCATATTATGGGGAATTCCTTTCTTTCATGCATGTAATACCCTTCCCCATAATCTTATTAGTAAAGCCTAGAAAGGTTGTATAATATCAACCACTTATGCCTTTTATGTTAAGATTAAACAATTAAATACACTAAGAACCAAGATCTGAACAGTATTATTAGCACTAAATGGAAGTTAATGAACAACTTGACCAAATAATGGTGCACGAAACCCTAAGAGGTTTAGTTGAACTACCTTGGAAAATCCCATGACCAAAATCCTCCTTTTGTGCACCGGCGGCCTAACCGGTGTGCCGGTTAGCCTGCCGGCTGCAGACAAACCCAACCTGGGCTGTGCAGGCCACTGCTTAGCCTGTCGGATGCCATCCGGGGTACCGATGGACCCTGTCGGATACCCTGAACTAACCAGATCAATTACCACAGCCCTACCGGTGTGCTGGGATCCTACCAGGACCCTGCCGGTTGAGCCAAGCCACCAGTACCCTTTGGGAAGGACCAACCGGCGTGCCGGCTTCTCGCCGGCATCCAGCCGGTGGGTCTTTCCCTTTTCATAATACCGATAAAATTTCTTATAATTGATACTTTAGTTATTTCTTGACCATGATAAGCCATTCCTTCTCTCCACATTTTAACTTTTTACATACTAAACCAAATATCCTTTTACAATCCTATAATGTTTACCCTTGCCATGGAAACCAAACCGAGCTCAGTACCACCATGATCCAGATCATGTTCTTAGTAGGTATTGGTCAGTTGCTTTGCCTTCCATCCATCATCATCTGCCATATCATCAGGTATGTGAAGAGTACGAAGTGAGGACCCTTACCTTTTCCATGTTTAATGTGTGAGCTAGATAGAGATGCATGTTGGCTTTACCTCACAGAGACCACGCCGTCACCATTTTACCTCTGACTCATCGACATCTGAGCCTCCTGATCCTGAAAGAGATTCCCAGGGAGGTTCCAGAAGGACTTTTTTAGCAACCCGACTTTCCTCTGGAGCAGCTCCCTTCAGAACCATACACTCCAGTTCATCTCCGACGATTTACATCAGCCGAACCTAGCACAAGTGTTCCTCCACCACGAAAGCATTATTCCATGAAGAACAAGAGTGTAGAGTCTAGGTTGATGGCTTTAGAGAGGGCAAGTCTTAATTCTCAGATGGAAATCACTTCGGAACTCATGAAGACCTGTTCAGAGCTGAAGAAGAGCAGAGATGAAAAGTCCAAGCACCAAAAGAGTGTGGACAAGACTCTTCGCTACGTTATGAGGATCTTTGGCTGTGAGAAATTGAGTGATGCTATCCCACCTACTACCATTCCTCCTCCAATATTTTCATCACCATCACCACCATCTTCATCACCATCAGCAGCCTTTTGATCTGATGTTCCTTTAGTTGTTATTTCTAATTTCTAGTTGATGTTTTGTTGTAAGTTCTTTACATTTGTTTTTAGAGTTTCATTGTAGCCTTAGGGCATTTGCTTTCTTTTCTTATGTAATAGTTGTTTCAGTTGGTTATGTACTATTTCGCTTATGTTGTAAGTATTTCCCTTTGAGCAATGAAATTTCCATCTTTTCGTCCTTCTTGCTTCGATTGAAACTACTAAGAGATAATTAAACAAAAACAAGTTAAAAAAAATATATATTCAACCAAGCAACATACTTATTCTAATCATTAATTGACTCAAAAACCCACTTACATAAACCTTTGAGTTTATAATTCAGATTTTCACACACACCTTTAAAACCGGACTACTACTATTGAATTTATATAATTCCTATACACATAAATTTAAAAAGTTATATCAATTACTTGCCTACCTGATATTTACCTTACATACACACTAAGTATCAAATAAGGATAAACTAGAAAATATCGACTCATGATTTTAAAACTTTAATAAATCAAGATAAACAATTTCAGTAGAACATGAACACTTATTATTAAACCACCAACTTAGAAGGAAAACTTAATTTACCAATACATACCATATACTTCACAAGAACAAAATATAATATTTGAAAATCTTATTAGAGTAAAAAAAAATTAGTTAGAACACCTAGATAAATTTTGGGGGACAAAATTCTCTTAAGGAGGATAGAGTGTAAAGACCAGAAACAAATACGTTTAAAAAGAAGTTTAATATAAAGGGTAAACTGGTAAATTAACCCACCACATCTAGAACCTAACATTGGGTTATTATTGTAAATAATGTATAATTAATAATATAAACTATAATAAGGGAATTAAGAATTATTAATAGAAACTTTACAGCTTAACTAGAAACATATTAATGAATTAAACTGTTACAGCCAAACAAGACCTAACACTAACACTTAATTAAGCTAGACTTAAGTAAGGGACATTAATATTAAAGCCCAACTGAGTTAACTAAACCCTAATTAGATTATTAAATACCTAATTTTCGTACTAAATATATTAGGTAACTTAAGGACTAAGTAAACATCAAGATAGGACTTCAGACTTATAGATAAACTGTAGTTACTAAACCAAATACGAGAACAACTCCAAAAACCAGTAAAATAAGATTAATTAAACAAAATAGATCTTAGAAACCCATCAAAATTCGTGGGATCATCTAGGAAGAACAAGGAGAAGATTAAGAAACCAGAAAACTATAAGAGATCTATCAGATCTTCAATGGCAGCAAATCTTCAGCACCTTCATTGTGAGTTTTCCTTTACTCTTGTGTATTTACCTTTCATCTAATGTCATATTATGGGGAATTCCTTTCTTTCATGCATGTAAAACCCTTCCCCATAATCTTATTAGTAAATCCTAGAAAGGTTGTATAATATCAACCACTTGTGCCTTTTATGTTAAGATTAAACAATTAAATACACTAAGAACCAAGATCTGAAGAGTAATATTAGCACTAAATGGAATTTAATGAAAAACTTGACCAAGTAATGATGCACGAAACCCTAAAAGGTTTAGTTGAACTACCTTGGAAAATCCCATCACCAAAATCCTCCTTTTGTGCACCGGCGGCCTAACTGGTGTGCCGGTTAGCTTGCCGGCTGCAGACAAACCCAACCTAGGCTGGGCAGGCCACTACTTAGCCTGTCGGATGCCATTCGGGGTACCGATGGACCCTGCTGGATACCCTGACCTAACCAGACCAATTAGCACAGCCCTACCCGTGTGCTGGGATCCTACTGGGACCCTGCCTGTTGAGCCAAGCCACCAGTACCCTTTGGGAAGGACCAATCGGTGTGCCGGCATCTCGCCGGCATCCAGCCGGTGGGTCTATCTCTTTTCATAATAACGATAAAATTTCTTATAATTGATACTTTAGTTATTTCTTGACCATGATAAGCCATTCCCTCTCTACACATTAAACATTTTACATACTAAACCAAATATCCTTTTACAATCCTAAACTTTTCAACCTATATATCTAATCGTCCTTTGACTACTGCATTCACCCTCTTTTCTCTATTGATTGTTGGACCAAACATTGAAATTTCCTTTGACTTGTCCATTATTAATAATTACTATAAACTAATATGACCGTCTTAACCCTCAAATGATATAAGTAACCGTATAACTTGTAAGATTTCTATTGAATACTTGTTTTCATGAGATTGTGATTCCTTAGATTATTGTGTGCATATTTTATGTGATTGTTGCTTTGTTGCTAATATAAAAACCCTTTTCATGTGAACATCTTAATATCCATAAAACTTATTATAATTAAACAATATTATGTATAATTCCAGATCATATACCATGTGCTTTGTATCATCTAATTATGGATATATTATATGATTAGTATTAACTTAGTATCATGAGATTGTGGTCATGTCCATGCTCCTTGAATATATGTGATGTCTTATTATTGTGGTTGACTTGCATTAATAAAAGGACGTGAATCAATGAGTTTCATATGATATCCCGGCCGAGAAGGCTCTCTTATTATTTGACCATTAGCCAATTATTATGTATACTGCATGAGACTCAAGGTACTAAGAGATTGTTATTATTTGTCCAAGGTGAGAGGAATGGGACTTAAAATACTTATGGTAAGATGAAAGGATTTGGGATATGCCTTATATGCGGTTTCCAAATCTGATTCATAAGACTTAACCTTTTGGTATTCGGATTATTCACTTTTCTACTGAGGTTAGTCCTAATTATGTGACACCTTGGATTCTTGCATTGCCCTACCGAAAATAAGTGGGGGAATTGTGCTTTCTTAGTCGAAACCCCTTAAAATAAGATGCGCACATAGAATATCTTACATTGAGAGTGGCCGTGTATGCAGGGGAATGGTTTGAGAAGACATTCTTGCTCATTGTAATTGATTGGTTAGTGTGGGGATTTGACCCATTCGAATACCATAATTCATGCATATTGCATTATCATGTGTTTGTTGACATTATTGATGTTATCTGGTGTATGATGTACTAGATATGATTATCATATAGACTTAGGCA
>JAUPMG010167505.1:0-10666 GCA_031762675.1 Pachysandra terminalis
TATGAGTGACTAGTTTTTTAGCGTATTATCCTCATAAAGAGTGCCTGTGTAGCTTCCCATACGTACGTGTTGACTTTGGATGGTGTTTTCTAGTTAATAGGTTTAATCCTTATGATAATCCTACTTGTAATCTCCATTATAATGGAAGTTCTTTCATCTCGTTGCCCATGGATGAAGCCCTGATTTAGGTATACTGCATAAGTACTTGCATTGTGGTTTGACTATTTCTTTCCTTATCTCTCTAGTTATGTTTTTTTTTTAGTGTAACCCATGATCAAAGCAATCTTTTTACAATAATTTAGAGTGGGGGAATCTGGCAAGAAAAATAGCCTTAGCTTATAGACTTTTGTACAATTTGTTGGGAAGACGACCAGGTGACAAGGTAAGAATTATGTGCTATTTTGGAACAGCTTGTTGGGTGTGATGTAGAAGATGATTGGCTTGTGATATTCGAGCCAAAATAGAAATTGTTGAGTTTTGAATCGAATTCTTTATGGGTTCATAAAATGTATTAGCGTTAGGAATGTTTTGAGTTTCTTAATGGGAATATATATAATTTTTAAAATTCTATAAAATGATTCTTAAGCCTACAATTTTAAGGAGGACGAGGGGTTGTTCTTTCTTTGGGAGTTAAGAGGATTTTTCGGGTATGTCATGTTAAGGGATGAGGTTTGCTCTTGGAACTAGAGATAATTGCATCATGTTATTAGTAAGACTAAGGGTGCATGTATTACTTTTTAGAGATTTTAAGGGTATAATCCTTGTAAGAAGTAGTGGTGTAGCTTCTTTTATTTGTAGGCTTTGGATGATTTTGAAGAGTATTTTAATATTTTTATATTGCAAGTTCTTTGATTGTCTTTGTCTATGGATGTAGTTTTGTAAATCCATGTATTGTGGTTTAAGCTATTTCCTTTAATATTTCTCTAAATATGTTACAAACCATATATCGGGACAATTTTTCACATGTCAGTGACACACACCCGCAGAGATGGATGGGCGGTTAATGGGGGAGGCTGCAAAGAAGATGCAAAATTATTATATGCTTAATAATGTGTTATTATAAATTTTTGGTCAATCTTTGTAAACATCTCTTATATTGTCTCGATCTATTAACATACGTACATGATTGGTTGCAACTGTATATGCAAGGGCTCATGATGTGAGATGAGGGCTCCCATGACTCGACCAGACGACATGATGTGTTCTCTCAGGTCATGGGACCAGAGAGATGCGGTCGTGTCTGAGGCTATGGATTGGGGATGAGTCCCACCACTTTTTGGGGCTCATCTTCTAGCCGTGGCAAAGCCCTCTCTAATGAGCTCACAATAAGGAGGGAAGAATTGCGATAGGCGAAAAGAACTTTTGGTGAGGAATTAAGAAAAAAGGATGACGAGATCAATAAGATCTCGGAGGTATAGAGTTCATAAGAGTGAACTCTATCCACAACACCTATTGTACGTATTACACAATTGGATCCCGGAGGATAGAGTTCATAAGAGTTCATTGATAGAGTTCATTTAGTTATGAACTCTATCCACAACACCATGTACGACACGTGACAGTACAATATTCTCTAAAAGATCATCTTCCTCTTTTAAATTTTGAATTATGTAAGGGATGTATCCTTGTATGTAACATGTTTCTCAATATATAGAAAATTTCCAAAGGGAGAACACACTTTATTGCAAATAATCATTCATTGACAATCTTTGTCCATCCGAAAAAAGCTCTTTTTTGTAGTACATCGCTCTCTTCATTGATGCCAAGGCATAATATTATACCTTGTCCAGCAGAATTCCTTGCTTCTCTCTCGTCATTTGGGATGAGGATCTTTTGTGAACCTGGGCTCTGTGACACCTATCTCCAAGTGAATCCAACAAAAAAGGGTGACTAACATTTCTAAACCCTAAGAGACCTATAAACCCTGAACCGACTTCTACCTTGTAAAATTACTGAGTGAATTGTTGACTCTCCTTATTTTAGGATGAGTCGGGTATCTTGTATATATTAGTATCAAGAGACAATTATAAAAGGATAAGGTTTATATAGTTTGAATTCAAACAGAGAGGATTTGAAATACAGTTTTATGAGATACTGTATTGATTCTTTATAGGCCCCCTCAAGTGAATGGTTGTATCAACAATCATAAGCTTGTTTCATAAATCAGCAAATCTGGGACGATTAAGACCTTTTGTAAATATATCACCAAGTTGATCTCTTGTGGGAATAAATCTTACATCTAAATCCTGTCTTTTCACCTTATCACGAACAAATTGAAAATCTACTTCTACATGCTTTGTGCGAGCATGGAAAATAGGATTAGCCGTTAAGTAGGTAGCATCGATGTTATCACACCAAAGAACTGGAGCCTTTCGTAAAAAATACCAAGTTCCCGTAAGAGTGACTGCAGCCAAGTCAACTCAGGTGCAGAATTAGCAAGGGCTTTATACTTAGATTCGGTGCTTAAGCAGGCTACAGTTGGTTGTTTACGAGAGCTCCATGAGATTAGATTATTTCCAAAAAATATACAATATCCACCAGAAGATTTTCGATCATTTAGGCATCCTGCCCAATCTGCATTGGAAAAAAGCTTTCAACTGAAGAGAGGGGCATCATCGCAATAGTAGATCAAATGCAATAGTGTGTTTGAGATATCGTAAGATATGTTTAACTGTTGTCCAATGTTCATCAGTTGGACAATGAATGAATTGACACACTTTGTTGACAGCAAAGGGGATGTTCGGTCTGGTGAGAGATAGGTACTGAAGAGCTCCCACGGTACTATGATACTTCAAAGGATCTGATAGCGGTTTTCCAGAAAATCGAGAAAGCTTAAGGGAGGAAGAAATAGGTGTTGTGCAAGGCTTTGCACCAGCCATATTGGTTCGTTGTAAAAGATCCACAATGTACTTACTTTGAGACAGGTGAAGAGCTTTGGAAGAGTAAGTTGCTTCAACCCCAAGAAAGAAATGTAAATTTCCAAGATCTCGAATTCCGCTTTGAGATTTGTAAGTAGCCTTTGAATAGTGACATTGTTGTTCCCAGGAACAAGAATATCATCTACATAGACTAATACAAAAAATAACATGATGTTGATGATTGTAAATAAACAAAGATGGATCTGTCTTTGACCCAATGAATCCAAATGAAAGCAGAGATATGCTTAACCGATTATACCAGGCCCGAGGTGCTTGTTTTAGTCCATATAGTGCTTTGTAAAGACGACAGACATACTCTGGTTGACTTGGATCGACAAAGCCACTTGGCTGCTTCATAAAAACCTCTTCCATTAAGATCCCATGGAGGAAGACATTGCTAACATCTAGTTGTTGTATTCCCCAACCCAATGAAACTGGAATAGATAAGACAAGACGAATAGTTGTTGGCTTGGTCATGGGACTGAAAGTCTCGTCATAATCAAGGCCGGCCTATTGAGTGTAGCCCTTGGCAACTAGTCTAGCTTTGTACCTCTCAATCGATCCATCAGATCGTTTCTTGACCTTGAAAACCCATTTATTGTCAATTATATTCATTGACGATAATGGTGGGACAAGAGTCCATGTACCATTTCTGATGAGCGCATTAAATTCCGCTGACATTGCTGAACGCCACTTGATATATTTAGATGCTTGAGTGTAGGAAGTAGGTTCCTTATTTGATGAGGATACTGCCAACATGGCAATAAAATATCGTGTAGCATAGAATGTCCTTGGACGTCTCGTACCATCTTTGGACCGAGTAACCATCGGGTGATTTGAATTTGAATGTCCAGATGATGTGGCATTATTGAGATCAACTACAAGATTGATCGGTGGAGCAGTTAGAGAGTCCAGAGAAGATTCAATGTAATCTTGAGATCTCGATAAATATGGATCAATAGGATTGGATTCCACAGGAGATCCAATATGATCTTGAGATCTAGATAGGGATGGAGCAGTTGAAGTAGGAGTAGAGTCCCAAGGAGATCCAACGTGTTCTTCAGATTTGAATAGAGAGGAATCGATTGAAGGAGAGAGCTGCTAGTAAGGTGACATGTGTCCGCCAGTTTGTTGTGATTTAGTTGAGGTAGAGTGTTGTTGCCAAGGTGACACATGTTCATGAGGTTGTTGAGATGAACGAATGGACTGAGAAGCAAAATCTTGGAGAGGGATATTCTCAGAATTTGAATTCTGAAGTTGATCTCTTTCTTGTGTCACACGTTGCCTTCAAATTTGAGAGTTTGAAGGATAAGAACTAGGAGATTTGAAAGTTGGCACAAAAATAGGAATGAGGTGGCTTTGTGGGGACGTGGATTGAGCACACCTTTGGGGGGACGTGTCAGAGATTGTAGGTGACATGGATTGAGCAAATGGAAAAAGTTTCTCATCAAACACCACATGGCGACAAACGTAGATCCGATCACTAGGAATGTGTAGACAGCGATAACCACGATGAGAAAGACTGAAACCCAAAAATACACTCGGGAGTGAACGAAAATCCATTTTGTGCTTATTATAGGGTCGTAAAAATGGGTAACGGGCGCTACGAAACACTTTTAAAAGTTTATAATCGGGTAATCGATTAAATAATTCTTGAAAAGGTGATTGGTTGTTAATTACGGAAGACAGAAGTCGATTTATTAAAAATACATCGCTTTGAAAAGCAACATCACAAAATTTTTGAGGAACAGAGGCATGTGCCAGTAGAGTGAGACCGGTTTCAACAATATGCCGGTGTTTACGTTCTGACGACCCATTTTGATGATGGGTATGTGGACATGAAACACGATGAACGATTCCACAAGAATCTAAAAAGGAGTGAATTTTCTGGTACTCACCTCCCCGGTCGAATTGAAGAGACTTAATTTTTGTTCTGAACAGATTTTCAACATGAATTTTAAAATGTTTAAAAATTTCAAACGCATCAGATTTGCAGGAAATGGGGAAAAGCCATGTGAATTTGCTGAAGTCATCAACAAAATGAATATAAAATTTATTTCCATTAGTTGATGAAACTGAAGAGGGTCCCCAAACATACAAAAATACTAGCTCCAAGGGAGCAGATGAACAGGACATAGAAGACGGAAAATTAAGACAATGACTCTTTCGTAACTGACAAGCAAAACAACCATGTGATTCTTTACTTGTTGAGACCGGAAGTGCATGAGTAGAAATAATCTTCTGCTGCACTTGTTTATGTGGATGACTGAGACGATGGTGCCAGATTGAGTTGGGTACCCGTTCACCAAGGAGGACTGATGGAGACACAACTGGACGACTGGAAGTGGACGAAGATGATGAAGCCAGATCAGTTCGGCAAGCAGGAAATGGTAGATTGTAGAGACCATCCTTAATTTTTCCTTGGCAGAGCATTCTCCCCGATCGACAATCCTTAATAAGACACATGTCAAGGTGAAATTCAAAAATAGCATTATTATCCTCAATAAATTGATGAACAGAAAGTAAGCTTTTGGCAATGTGAGGAACATGAAGAATGCTATTTAATTTGAAAGAACAATTAGGAGTTCGAATAACTGAAGAGCCTCTATGTTCAATTTTCAAACCTGTGCCATTACCAACACGGATTTGATCGGATCCTTGATAATCCAAGTTGATAGCCAGATTTTGTAGATCTGCCATAATATGATTTGTGGCACCAGAATCTGGATACCAACTAGGATCAAAGGAGAGATTCGGTGTGGCTTCCATTATTGCAGGAGAGGAAGGTGAATCGCCTTGAAAAGAATGATCAAAGCGGTAGTAGCACTACAGAGCTGTACGTCCAGATCTGTTGCAGACATGACATGGAGGACGGCTAGGAGCAGAGTGTGATGGAGCACGAGAATACATGTGTGAGGATGACCCACGACCACGGCCTCGTCCTCTTCTATTATTTCCGTAGTTAGTGATCGTTGACGATTTTGACAACCATTGGAATGTCTCATGGTAACATTCGCAGAATGAAAGGATTGATCCAAGGACACATTATGGTGCTCCAGATGCATCTCTTGGCTGAAGAGCAAATCATATAGATCATCCAACTGTAGATTTGTATCATTCTGGGTGGTGATTGAGGTGATAAAGGCTTCATATTCAGGTCCTAAGCCTCCAAGAACATAGAGGATAAGATCTGAATCATGAATGGGTTGTGCAACTGTAGCAAGTGCATCAGCAAGTGTCTTTGCCTTCTGAAGAAAATCGGTCATGGACAGACTTCCCTTCTTCAAGGTTTGTAATTGGAGGCATAATTGCATGACTCGAGCGCGTGACTGGGAGGCGAACATCTTCTCTAATGCCATCCATACATCTTTTGATGTAGATAACCCAACAACATGGTATAAAACTCCCTCTTAAAAAGAAGAAACAAGCCAGCTTAAAATAAGCTGATCTTGACGGTACCATGTGAGACATTCTGGATTAATTTTAGAAGATGGAGTACCATCTTTTCCAAGAATGAATCGAGATGGACAAGGTATTTCACCGGTAACAAAACCAAGCAATTCGTGAGCACGAAGAATGGGGAGAAACTGCGACCTCCAAAGATGAAAGTTTCCTCGATCAAACTTCATGGAAACATAATGTTGAATGTTCCCGATTGTTGTAGAAGAGCTGATTGTTGTAGAAGAAACTTTCATAGATGAAGACGAAGTTGCAACAATATCAGACGATTTTGCAGAATACATTTGACGCGAGTCAGTGAGCTCTGATACCATGTAAAATTACTGAGTGAATTGTTGACTCTCCTTAGTTTAGGATGAATCGGGTATCTTGTATATATTAGTATCAAGAGAGTTACAAAAGGATAAGGTTTACATAGTTTGAATTCAAACAGAGAGAATTTGAAATACAATTTTATGAGATACTGTATTGATTCTCTATATACCTTAACCGGTGATGGCCACCAAGTTTTGTGAGGCCGTTAGGACAGGTGTCAACCTTGTGTGAGGTTCACACGAGATTCGCACAGCCAAGGTTCACAGAAGATCTTCATTCCCTCATTTGCCTCTTTATGCAAGATTTTGTTACTTACAGATTTCATAGATCATCGGCAAACTTATGACAAATTCCCCGTTTTTCATGTTGAAGTCGTCCCAACAAATTATATCTAACCATGCATTACGGATCCAATGAGAAAGGGGTAATAGAAACACTAGGTTTACCAAATCCTCTACTGAAACTATCCATATCACTGAAATAAAAAAAAAAAAAAAAAACCGTAGTATTCCGAAACTACAAACGAGAGAGAGAGAGAGAGAGAGAGAGAGAGAGAGAGAGAGTCGACCATTATCAAGAAAATCAGTTTGGGTTTTCAATCACTACATTAGAACTCAAGTGATTACTCTTTATCTTAAGAGTAGATACAAGTAGTAAGGAGTGCTCAATGTTTCTCAATCAAGAACTCAAAAGTAAAACTCAAAACAACTGCTTTCACTACACAGCAAAGATAAACTTCGGCCAAAGATCCACACATAAGAGAGCATCCCTACATGCTAACTTCTCCATTAGGAGGAAGGAATTAAACTAAGAAAATAAAACAAACCAAGCTTTCATGAGGAATCAAGTTCTTGATTATTCATACATTATAAGAACAGAAAAGAAAGGAAAGAAAGGGAAAAAAAAAGATTCTGACTTGTCCTCACATAATTTCCTCGAACCCGAATAATCACATGAAGCGGCAAACGATGCCGAGGAAGTAAGCATGCCAAAGGATCGAAGTTGCCCTATAGAAGAAACCACCAGCGATTCCACGAACCCTGGTTGTTCCCATTAACCTGAAATGAAGAAAACATGGAAGAAAAAGAAGGGTATATCACAATACATAACAGGCCATACAATCCAACATCTTCTAGACCAATAAGAAGAGATGACATAGAAGCAAACCAGATGTAACCACCCCCCACCACCATGAGTCGAGCCATTGGTGCAATTGGCGGGGTGATCGATAAGCACCGTCGAGGCGGGGTCACATGATGAGGTGCTGTTGGACTAAGAGGGATGAATGAGGAAGCTTGGTTTGATTGTTATATGGTTGTCTATGACTCTGGGTATCTGTCCGTGATGGTAATGAGAGCAATAAAAGGGAGCGGAGACTCGAGAGTAGTAGTAGTTGTAGTCTCATGTGGTCCCTTGTTTTCAAAGAGAAAAAGAAAGGCAAAAAGAATGCAAAGCCGAATCTTCCAAGGGATATGCGGCGACCACCTCCACTGCTCCACAGCCGATGACAATACACTTCGTCCTTTTCGTGCACTTAAATTTGCCAGTTTTCTTTAGAACAATATTAGTTGTTATGACTTTTTATCTCTTGTCTCCTCTACCTTAGCTTTTCTTTGTTCTTTGTGAATCAAGCAATATCTTTCTTTGTTCTCTTACCTAAGTTTCTGATATCCTTTGATGTTAGCTACTGATTGCGTAATGCTATTGAAGTAGATTTTGAACTTTTGTTAATTTTCTGTGTAAAGTGTTGCTATTTAGAGAAATGTTTGATACTTAATACCAAGGCATACAATCAATGTTTATAAAGCCTTTATAAACACACCATTTTTAATTAATAAATAATTATAAAACAGATGATATATATAATTACTTAGATAAACAAAATAAATTTGAAAAAAATTTATAGAATTATGAAAATTTAAAATTAACTTTGTACTAAATCAAAATAGTTCACATTATTTGACTACTATAAGTCATTAGCATTATTATTCGTACCGCGAATCATTTACGGGGAGATCATTTTCACTATAAGTGGCACAAACAGTCTTAATTTCATTGTTATCATCATTACTATAAGTATCGACAACACGAGTTCTATTTCACAATTCTGATCTATCTAGAACCATAACTTTGATTATAGCGAGCTGATGTTTCTAATTGGAGCGCTTTAACTCGTCGATTCAAGGTTTATTTAATCTAATTGCAGTGACTGGTAGTGTTTATATGCCATTGTTGCAGAAACATATAGGAGACTAAATATATGTCCCTACATTCCTCAAAAAGTACGAAATAAAGGCTAATTAGTTGGTTCTTAATCTAAGAAATGAGGGGATTATGAAGAGTGAAGGTATATTGGACGCTCTTAAAGAATATTATTTGATGCCAAAGGGCTTGTGGTTTAGACTCTGGTTGCCTGCAACATTATAAGCTATTCATGAAGTGTTTGGTTTTAGGCATAAACTTAAACCTGGATTGGTTTAGCCACCATTAATCTCTTTATTGTTTTTAATTTATACCACCCTTGATAACAAAAATTTTAGACATATCTATTGAAGTTCAATAATTAATTAAACTATTTTAACTTAATGATTTTAAAACTTTGAAAGGTTAGAGTTTACAAATTAAATGAATAACAAAAAGTAATTTATTAACTTTATGAGGGTAAAGTTGTAAATTTATTTATTTAAATAAAGATAAAATGTTATTTACTTAAACCATTAACTTTAAAAACTAAAATAATCCAAAATTAATTAATAAAATTTAGCACATTCACTATGGCACAACATAACTTATTATTACTTAGTATAGGGGAGATAAATGTTATGATCAGATATCAATTATTTTATCAAACCTTAGGTTGTGTTTGGAACCTTAAATTTCGAGAGAAAAGAAAAGAAAATGTTAGTGTTGTGTTTAGAACCGAGAGAAAAGAAAAGAAAATGTTAGAGAAATCACTTTTTTTTTTTTTGATTGAAGAAAGAAAGAGGTGGAGAAAGAGAAAATAAGTTTATATATATATATATTTGGGATCAAAACTTTTCTCCTAAAAAAGGTAAAGATTTTGAGAAAAAAGAAAAGAATATCCTTTAATTCTCTAATCTAACCCATGGCATCTCTTGTATTTTTTTTAGTAGTCCATCAACTTTGTCGAAATATAAGAAAACTCATCGAAAAATTGACAGAATTCGCTAAAATTTGATTTTCTTTTTTTCATGTCCCATCTTAACTAATAAACACTTAAAAAAGAAACATTTTTTTTTCTTCTAAAATCCAATGTTCCAAACACAGTCTTAAGGGATATTTGGATAATCTATCTTAAGAACATAACTTTTGACAAAATGTGAAGCATATCAAGTAACACGTTTGTAAATTGTGAAACATTTTGATGTATAACGAGACATGATATTGGGTGGGAGGATAACGTCAAATACACATCAGCAGATGACTTCAGCTGGAAATGAAGCAGCTTATGGCTATAGACTCTGATTAAAGTCTATGAAAGAACATTGCCAACATGCAATATCTTTGGGGCCCACAATCCAATTTGGTCGAATATAGAGCGTGATGATTTCAGTTTTGAAAAAGTTTTTTTTTTTTGGTAATCAGTCATTTCATTCAAACTTAAAATTCAACGTTACATAAACACTCCCATTGCATCACCCAATATTTGGTCGGTTTGGTTCGTTTTAATGGTCAAACCAAAATATAGTGAAGTAAACAACAAATCGAACCAAACCGAAATAAAAATCTAAGGTGTTGTTTGGCAACCTCTTTTGGAACTCATTCTAGGGTTTGGAATGAGTTCCAAGCCTCGGAATGAGTTTTGACAAAAAAATAGACGTTTGGTTAGCAAGCCTTGGAATGAGTTTTTCAGAATGAGTTTTGAAAAATACACACGATCTCAAAATCAGATCCAAACCTGTTTCTAGATTTTAGGAATGAGTTTTGCATTTTGATGGCAAACTTGTAAATAT
>JAUPMG010167516.1:0-10665 GCA_031762675.1 Pachysandra terminalis
ACAACGAGAGTAAAGGGAAGAATGGGCAAGATTAACATACTAGTCTTGATGGATTCAAGAAGTACACATAATTTCTTAGATCTGCATATTGCTTGTAAGGCGGTACTAAAGATGAATCACAATGGTCACTTTGAAGTAGCAGTGGACAATGGGGAGAGCTTGCCATGTCAAGGACGTTGCTTGAATGTGAATATGGTGATCCAAGGAGTTCCAATTTCAGTAGACTTCTATTTGTTGGGACTAGGTGGTTGTGATGTTGTTTGGGATCCGGGAGGACTGCAATCCTTGACCTTGAGGACAAGGTCATTCCAAGGGGACAGGAATGTTACGTGCCTAGTTAGGATTCTTCTTTCAAGTTTATCAATTTTTTATCTTTAGTTGAGTAAGCATCTGCGATGCACATAGGGATTAGTTTATTTCCTAGAAATAAGGGATATAGATGAGGTGTTTATCTCATTAGGATTATTATTCAATTTGATTAGGAGACATCTAGTGGTAGGAGAATTCTTCTTTACAATGTAGCTCTTTCAGATTAATGAAAACGAGAAAAACAAGTTTATCCAAGTTTTATGGAGGACGGCTCCCTCGAAGAACCAATAATTTTGTTTTGAATTTACAAGTTCTTTTAGTTTGAATTTGTAAGTTCATAACATGTTACGTGACCATGCAATTCACACAGCCATGCAAGGCACGGCTGTATAGATCTTAGATATGCAGAGACTATCTCTTGAAGTCTGTTAGTTTGTTCAGGATTCTTTTTCAAGTTTACCAGTTTGTTATCTTTAGTTGAATAAGCATATGCGATGCACTGATGGATTAGTTTATTTCCTAGAAATAAGGGATATAGATTAGGTGTTATCTCATTAGGATTGTTATTCAGTTTGATTAGGAGACGTCTACTGGTAGGAGAATTCTTCTTTATAATGTAGCTCTTTCAGATTAATGAAAAACAGAAAACAAGTTTATCCAAGTTTTATGGAGGACGGTTCCCTTGAAGAACCAATAATTTTGTTTTGAATTTACAGGTTCTTTTAGTTTGAATTTGTAAGTTCATAACATTGGTATCAGAGCGGTAGATCCGAGGATGGCGGAAGCAACCCGAAACTTGAAAATCGATGAGATGATGCAGCTGCTCAAAGAAACGACAGAAGCCCAAGGAAAAATCTTAAGGGAGCTAACGCAAAAAGTGGCTGCCATTAACGCAAAAATGGAGAGCTTGTCCCTTGGCGCCAGCAAGGAGAAAGGAGAGAGTCCAAACCAAAGGTTTACCAGTCGAACCAATGACTTGCCCGATGATACTACTAACGAACTAGAGATGGAGATGGAAGTTCTTGAAGAAGAAGGAGGTTATGAAGAAGAAAGTCTTTATCCTGAAATTTCTCTCCATGTTATCGTTGGAAGCAATACACCACAAACAACGAGAGTAAATGGAAGAATGGTCAAGATTAACATACTAGTCTTGATGGATTCAAGAAGTACACATAATTTCTTGGATCCGCATGTTGCTTGTAAGGCGGTACTAAAGGTGAATCACAATGGTCACTTTGAAGTAACAATGGATAATGGGAAGAGGTTGCCATGTCAAGGACGTTGCTTCAATGTGAAGATGGTGATCCAAGGAGTTCCAATTTCAGTAGATTTCTACTTGTTGGGCCCAGGTGGTTGTGATGCTGTTTGGGATCCGAGAGGACTGCAATCGTTGACCTTGAGGACAAGGTCATTCCAAGGGGAAAGGAATGTTACGTGACCATGCAATTCACACAGCCATGCAAGGCATGACTGTATAGATCTTAGATATGCACAGATTATCTCTTGAAGTCAGTTAGTTTGTTTAGGATTATTTTTTCAAGTTTATCAATTTGTTATCTTTAGTTGAGTAAGCATCTGCGATGCACATAGGGATTAGTTTATTTCCTAGAAATAAGGGATATAGATGAGGTGTTTATCTCATTAGGACTATTATTCAGTTTGATTAGGAGACGTCTAGTGGTAGGAGAATTCTTCTTTGTAATGTAGCTCTTTCAGATTAATGAAAACGAGAAAAACAAGTTTATCCAAGTTTTATGGAGGACGGTTCCCTCGAAGAACCAATAATTTTGTTTTGAATTTACAGGTTCTTTTAATTTGAATTTGTAAGTTCATAACACTGCATGCATCACTTCCAATTAGTTTCCGATTGATAAATAAACTTGAATCAAATAAACTTCTTAAGCATATGGATCGATTTACTCATAGAAGAACTTGAAATCAAATAAGGTGTTGCAGAAACCCTAGCCTTAGCCCCAGCTTGATCATCAAATTGCCCACAGCTTGTCCATTCATCAAATCGTCTTATTTCACAGGAAGGAGAAGGAAGACGCATGAAGCCAATCCTAAACCCTAACTTTTTGCTCGAAAATTCCGGACAGAAATCTGGAAACTGAAATCATGTAAGGATTGAGAGTAAGATTACAGAGTTGAAGCTTGTTATCGACGAATTGATGGATCAAGTGGCCAAGATGGAAGAAAATCTACCAGTGACGGATGCTAACTTCACATGCTTAGCTTGTTATCGACGAATTGAAGAATCAATTTGTAAAGAGAGACCAATTTTAGATTTCGCAGGAAGGAAAAGGAAGATGAGAGTGAGGAGACTGAATCGATGAGTAATCGCGGGAAAGATAATGGTTGTAAAGGCGGTGGAAATCAAATGCCCCTTATTGTAATTCTTCAGAGGCACGGTCAGACAAAGCGCCTCTCTTGAGAATTAATTATTCTCAATAGGGGCTATTAAAATGTAGTTTAGGGGCGGATTAGTAAAACAATGCCACTAGATAATATTTTTTAAAGACGTTTAATTTAAGTGCCCTTGTAATTAATTTTTTAGCTGCACTTTTATTATAACCCCCTCTAATAACCGTTGGTAAAACCGTTGAAATTTGTAGTGGAAGGAGGGAGTAGTGGAAAAGCCTAAAAGGATCATCTGCATTTCCAAAACTATCACTACCACAGATGCTGAACGGTATATAGCAACATGCAAATTTGGGGGCAAAGCTTATTTTTTCACAAATAAAATCTCCTAGATCAAAATTCAATGTGATATACAATAAAAACTCTTACCTAAAAAGTCTTTCTCAGATGGTCCGCAAAAAATAAATTGTAGAAAATAAATATACAAATCATACAAAAAGGCAAAAAGAATCTGCAGATTGCAATCTTCAACTGATTGTCATAATAAAATATTAATTTAGGAGGTTACTCGCTGCAGCATATGTATCAAAAGTCCTGATATTCCATCGTAGATAGTAATTACTATCCTATATGTACCAATAATTAAGAACAAATAGAAGCATCTTCCTCATATACTATAGCTACTTGAGTGGAGATGAATTCTCAAGAGTCGGGAATTTGATAAATTTAGGACTTTCCATGAGTAACTTCATCCTTTGTTTGGTTTGATAGAAGCGACGAGATGTTGCTTCAGCGCTGCCTTCGAGATGATGCTTTGCAATAATGCTAGGGTTTGTTATTGTGATTGTTGCAATTGCAGTAAGCAGACTTGCATGATTGTGATTGAATCAGATTGTTCAACAAACGTCGTGTTTTGAGCATACAGATTAGGTTCTGGATGTGCTCTTCTTGTGTCCTGTCCGGTAGCTTCATTTGCATTTATTAGCGGTTCGTTTGAAATTTGTGTACCATAGGTATTTTTGGTGTTTTTCTGTGCCGGAACCATTTCTATCAGATTAAGAAACTTTGGGATTGAAAGTTCCCCATTGGAGTCATCAGAAATGTGAATGGATTGTAATATCCAAAACCAGAGGTTCAGATCTTATGAATGCCGAAGGATCCATAGACATCTAAGAAGAGGATAGAGGGCTATGGGAATGAGGAAGGACAAGGACAATGGGAGGATCTATCATAGAATTGATGCCTCCAAATGGGCAAATTGATCCCTATTTATAGGTGGTCCTCGCTTCCCAGATCCGTCATTAGTTAGATCGCCATCCCCTGATGTTGACGATGCAACCCACATATCCAATCCTCCATATTGTGCCTATTGGCCCTTCTCTTTTCTTAGATTGTTTTCCATGAAGGCAGATGCCTCATGGCATGCACAATCAAGGTTTTTATTCTCGAGATCTTGGATTGGACCGGTCCGGGCCGATCCCGATCAAGATCACCGATCTGGTGTTGGATTGGCCGATCCTGGTACAATCCAAGTTTTGGATCGTCCTTCAAAAAAAAGAAAAAAAAAATTGGATCGGTCCGAATCGGCCGATTCGTATCGGTATCGCTCGGATCGGTCCGATTCAATGCCAACTGAAAAAAAAATGGATTGGTTGGATCAGACTGGATCAGCCGATCCATATCGGTATCGGTTGGATCGATCCGATCCAAAGCCACTTGATACAATAGTTTGTATCGTGGCTTGGGATAGAACAAGTCCTAGCCGATCCCAATCCGATCCTTGAAACCATGTGTACGATTAGACAAGAGAGGAAAGAACTACCCATCTATGCCCACCAAACCACAAACCTCTTTGATCCCCAGCCTGGTCCAACCTACGGGCAACCATTGCTCTTTGAAAACGGATACAAGTCCATTTGCAAATGCACACCATATAGCTTGTGACTTTTCTTATAAAAACACGTTTAAGTTCTTTGTAAAGTGTCACTCCTAATCATGAGATATCTCTACATCATGTCACGTATCCAATTCGAATATACCTTTATACATGGGTTAACCTTCACCAACTTTGATTTGGCATTGGGCTGATGTCAACCCAAATCAAACAGAACCGAATTGTACCCCTAGTTTTGCCCTTTAGTTGAATCGGATTGAACCAAACTTGTCTCTTCATAGGTACAATGTACGGTCTGATTTTTACTTGGTCTTCACCTGTGTAATGAATGGCAGCACGTTTTTGTTTTATAGTGAAGAAGAAATCACGTTGAATTTGGCTCAATTGGCTCAACATGATCCATCACAAGTTCTAAACAGCCATCGTGACTTTTTGCCATGATCCATCACAAGTTCTAAACAGCCATCGTGACTTTTTGCTTCATATGTAGATAAAATGTAGTAGTAGTCCGCGTTTCTCTTGCTTTAAATTCGACTGTTTGATTATCTTCTAAAATGTCATCTTCTATGTAACCGAGACAATTTGTTGACAAAATGCCTAACTTTTTGCCTAATATAAGATGGTAATTGAATGTGATATGTTGGTTTGGAAATAATAGCCATCATGTTCCCAGCTCCTTGTATCCTTTTACAATTCAATAGAATTGAATATTCGTCAATACATATAAAAGAAAATCAAGTTGCAGACTCATTGGCAAACTATAATTGCAAATGTTTCCACCGAATTTCTCGTCTTTGGAATCGGTCAATTTTTCGGCTGTGTTATTATAGATGCGGGACTATCAGAGTTTGAGAGAGAGGTTTTCAGCTTTTGACCCTAGGCATCAAATTACACTAGAGCTACCGAGTTGATTGATCAATCAGTCACAAAATATATAACTGACTAGGCTATTAACAAAGGTCGGGGTTTTTTCTTTGTGATGGGTACATCTGATCCTTTAGCTTAAACAATATCAACACCAATTAGAGATTCATGTTAATACTCATAATTCATAACTATCTTACCTTCGATCAACAACAAGCTCATGACCAATAATCAGAAACATAAACAAAACTAAGAAATATAGAAAGAAACTGATGAACCAGCAGTGGTTATTTCAACGGTCATGACCCACAGATAGGTTGGACTAATGGTTGGGATTGAGGCAGGTTCTCATAGATGACAATGAGGGGATATCTTAGGTTGAGAGCAACAGACTCCAAATGGACTGACTAGTTAGCAACGGGTTTGATTCCAATGGTTGTGATCCACTGACAAGTTGGATGAGCAACCAGGGCTAAGAGCAGTGTATCCTATGTGAAGTGGTTGATGAGCAGAAGGGAGTTTTGGCACTGGTGATGTAATAGAAGCAACCAAGGAGAAAAATGGCCATGTGGTACTGGCAGTGCTGAGCTGGTTGAGTTGAGAATTTGCTAGGGGCGTCCTCTAAGGCTCTCTTACAAATTTGTAGCCTTCTTCGGTCGGTTATCCAACTGTCTTGGTTCAATTATCATAACTGCACCCACTCCTTGATCGTGCTTCATGCATATAACCTTTTAGAACTTGGCATTGTTACATTATGCCTTTCCACGGCTCGCCATATGGGCCAATGGTTATGTCACACTTGCTACAATTGCTGTTTTGCACGTGACTCCATCTTATTCTTAGATATGTTGTGTTATCTTGTGCAAACAATACCCCCCACCTTTCTTACGCCTCTTAACCTTCTATTGTTTGAAGATACATAAGGAAGGTGTATTCATTACCTTCAAACGTGTGTTGCCTTAGGAAGTGGTTGATTCTGCCAAATCAGCTACTATTCCTTATTTCTCAAATACCTTTCCTTACTCTTTTTCTCCCTTCTCATTCTCTAACTTTTCATCTGTCTTCTTCAGCTCTTCTTCTTTGCATCCTTATTCTTTTGCAATCCAGTTCTCATCTTCTTCAACAACCAACTAGCATGAAGAAGAAAGTCAAGGCTTCCCCTTCATAGCTTGTGGCTTATGAATCTTCTAAGACGAATCTTCCAGAAGTCTTATTCTCCCTCAAGGTACTCTCTGAATCTTCTCCTTCTTTGCGTGCTCTGGTTCTTGGTCTTGTCCTTCTCTCCTAATTTCCAGCCTCATCCAGCTCATGACCTGTACAAGTTTCATCCTCGTCCTATGAAAGACAAACTTCTTCATTCTTCTAATAGTCTAGACTGGGCCACATGGAAAGACGGCCATTCCATCCGTTCCTGGCCTAGGGTCAATAAATCTTGGATGGACCGGTTGAGCCCCACTTGCGTCAACTCATGGAAGAGGTTTGGCATTTTTTAGATTATCCAATACTCCCGTTTTGAAGTTGCAATGGATCACAACACTTGTACTTTACAATTGATCACAACTTGTGAATCACCATTGATCTTTACATTCCTTACACCCAACTCAATTAATATCTCTAGCCCGATTATTAGAGTTCCATATTCGACCTGGTTATTGGTGCAAGGATAATCTAATTGAAAGACATATCCATGCCTCTCATCCTTGGGGACACGATGATGATTCTGGTCCCAAAGGCTCGGTCGGTCCTAAACCCATCAAAGGTCAGAACCCAAGGTGCTAATTCAATGGTGTGCATGTCATATTCATCCAAAATCTCAACCATTGAATTGATCAAATAGTGCCTCAACTTAGTTACGGTGCAATACAATGTAAGGAATAACTTTTCTATGACCTAATATCGAGTTTCGGTCAACTACAAGACCATATAAGATAATACACTGGCTGCTTGAGTCTCTGATTATTTTCTTTGGCTAATAACACTCCAATTGACAATTGAGTGGCCAAAATGTATAATTTCAATGGTCGTTCTTTGATTGGTGGCATCGATACTGGTGGTTTGCTCAGGTACTCCTTCAGTTGGTCGAAAGCCTGATGATGCTCAAGTTCCCACTTGAATTCTTGACCATCCTTCACTTTGAGCAGGGAAGCAAAGGTACTGATCTTTTCGGCCAAGTTAGAGATAAAACGCCTTAGGATATTCATTTAGTCGATGAGCCTCTACAGCTGCTTCTTATTCCCAGGTGGATTAGCTTCAATGCCTGCTCTTGCCTTATTCAGTCAATCTATATGCCTCTCCGGTGAACTAAAAACCCCGAGAAGGTCCCAACCGACACCCCAAAGGCACATTTGAGGGGATTCATCTTCAGCTGATCACTTCTTACTCTTTCGAATACACTCCTTAGGTTGTCCTAGTGCTCTTATTTTGTCTTTGATTTGATCACCAGGTCATCAATGTAGACTTCTAGGAATTTCCCTATCATATCATAAAAGATTGTGCTCATGGCTCTCTAAGAGCAACAGACTATGACCGGATTGATTGGTGAGCAAAAGGGCTTGTTACAATGACTGTGACCCATTGGTAGGTTGAAAAAGCATCCAAGGCTGAGAGCAATGACTCTAAGGAGAAGTAGCTAATGAGCAAGAGAGAAATCAGGCATTGGTGATGCAATGGAAGCAACGAATAGAATAAATGACCGTGGGGTCTGAGTAGCATTGCGTTGGTTGAGTGTTGATTTTGCTGGGTTGAGGAACAGGATGTCTTTGGGTATTTATAACCCCATTCGATCGGTTAATCAGCCGTTCAATTTGATTATCATAATTGTTCCCATTCCTTCAATGTGCAAGCTTTTATTGAATGTGGTCTATTGGTTTGGAATAACTTCCATCATGTTCCAACTCCTTTTATCCTTTTACAATTCATTAGAATTGAATACTCATCAATACATAGAAAAGATAATCAAGGTGTAGACTCATTGGTAAACTATAGTTGCAATTTTTCCTAACGAATTTCTCGTTCTTGGGATCGGTCACCATTTCGGCTGTATTGTTATAGATACGAGTGTATCAGGACTATCAGAGTTCGAGAGTGAGGTTTTCAAATTTTGACCCTAGGTAACGAATTACATTGGAGCTACTGAGTTGGTTGATCGATCGGTCACCAAATATATAACTGACTAGGCTGTTAACAAAGGTCAGGGTTCTTTCTTTGTGATGGGTTCATCTGATCCTTTAGATTAAATAGTATCAACACCAATTAGAGATTCATGCTAATACTCATAATTCATAACTATCTTACCTTCGATCAACAATAAGCTCATGACCAAAAATCAAAAAACATAAACAAAACTAAGAAACACAGAAGCAACTGATGAACCAACAATGATTATTTCAACGGTTGTGACCTGAAGACAGGTTGGACTAACGGCTGGGATTGAAAGTAGGTTCTCATAGATGACAATGAGGGGATATCTGAGATTGAGAGCAGTAGACCCCAAATGGACCGACTAGTTAGCAACGGGATTTGACTCCAATTGTCATGATCCACTGACAAGCTGGATGCGCAACCAAGGCTATGAGGTGTATCCTATGTGAAGTGGCTGATGAGCAAAAGGGAATTCTAGCACTGGTGTTGTAATAGAATCAACAAAGGAGATAAATAGCCGTGTGGGGGCTTCCTCGAAGGCTCTCTTACGAATTTATAGCCCTCTTCGGTCGGTTATCCAACCGTCTTGGTTCAGTTATCATAACTGCACCCACTCCTTGATCGTGCTTCATGCATGTAACCTTTTAGATTTTGTCCTTGTTACACTATGCCTTTCCACGGCTCGCCAACTGGGCCAATGGTTATGTCACACTTTCTACAATTACTGTATGTCGCGTGTCTCCATCTTATTATTAGATATGCTATGTTATCTTGTGCAAACAATACCCCCACCTTTCTTACGTCTCTTAACCTTCTGTTGTTTGAAGATACGTAAGTAAGGTGTATTCATTACTTTCAAACGTTGTTGCCTTGGGAAGGAGTTGATTCTGTCAAATCAGTTACTATTCCTTTCTTGCTCCAATACCTTTCCTTATTCTTATTCTCCCTTCTCATTCTCTAACTTCTCATTTGTCTTCTTCAGCTCTTCTTCTTTGCATCCTTATTCTTCTCAATCCAGTTCTCATCTTCTTCAACAACCAACCCGCATGAAGAAGAAAGTTAAGGCTTCCCCTTCTTAGTAGCTTTTGAATCTTCTAAGCCCAATTGCCCAAAAGTCTTACTCTCCCTCAAGGTACTCTCTGAATCTTCTCCTTCTTCATGTGCTTTGGTTCTTGGTATTTTCCTTCTCCCCTGATTTCCAGCCTCATCCATCTCATGACCTGTACAAGTTTCATCCTTGTCCTATGAAAGACAAACTTCTTCTTTCTTCTAATAGTCTAGACTGGGCCACATGGAAAGCCGACCATTCCATCCGTTCCCGGCCTAGGGTCAATAAATCTTGGAATAAATGAATGGACCAGCTGAGCCCCACTTGCGCCAACTCATGGAAGAGGTTTGGCATTTTTGAGATTATCCAATACTCCCGTTTTGAACTCTAATATCTCTATGCCGATTATTAGAGTTTTGTATTCAACCTGGTTTTTGGTGCAAGGATAATCTAATTGGTGCCTTTCACCCTTGGGGACACGATGATGATTCTGGTCCCAAAGGCTCGGTCGGTCGTAGACCCATCAAACGTCAGAGCCCAAGGTGCTAATTCAATGGTGTACATGTCATATTCATCCAAAATCTCAACCGTTATCTCAACAATTAGATGATCGGACACTTGGCCTTTAACAGCCCTCTGAGGGACGTAATGCAGACTAGCTTCTGAAAGTCCAAGCATTCACTTGCCTATTAATCTTCCCTTCAAGAAAGTTCTGCTGAGCATATACTTAACCACATTAGTTGGAGCAATTACCATGTCACACCCCAAAACCCGCGTCACGAATCCCTAGGAGGGAATTGACACGAGTCTTAGGATGTGACCTTCGGAATCCATTTTTGGACCGCGGATCACCATATCATAACCAATTACCAAGGTTTGAAACAAAGTAAACATATCTAAAATCAAGTGCGGAAGCAATTACTACAATATCAAATGAAGTAAATGCATCGTCCTTTATGGCACTCAGCTGGCCATCTATTACAAGAATCCAACATCCAAAATATTATATTATAATAATAACCAAACAAGTCCCTAAACAAAACTAAAT
>JAUPMG010167527.1:0-10665 GCA_031762675.1 Pachysandra terminalis
AACTACCCACTCCCACATTCACCTCACTACAAGTCTTATTTACAAGTCTGCCATTGGCTTCCCACACAAGCCACTCTTTCTCTCCTTGACACTTGTCAACCCCTCATTTCACACTTTTTGGAGCACAAATTTTCACCCTTAATCTCCATCAACAAAATCTCAACCCTTCATTTCCAACTAACCTAGATAATTGCCATAATGCCATTAGCTCAAAAGGACTAGGCTATAATATCATATTACTCATAAAGGACCATAAAAATTTTAGGAAATGCATCATATGGTTTGATTTTCACCTGATGTGAAATCAACTTGACAGTAATGCAAGTAAAAGAGTATAAAGCAAGATTAGTTAACTAATTAGCGAATCGAGTTGTTACAAGTATCTCACATAACAACAAATCCATTCAATCACACATATTACTTTTATACATTGTAGCTACATAGTATAATTACTCGTGATACATATTAACATTACCTTGTAAACAAAATAAAAAATAAAAAATAGGAAACAAAAATACCTAGTTTCCAGCATTCTGCTCTTCTAGACTTGGATTTTGGGATATTCAGATCGAATCGGATTTCGGATCATAATTAAATTCGAATTTGAATAGAATTTATGAAGATCCGTCAGATTCGAATTCGAATTCGGATCTAGTATATTTCTTAACGGGTTGGATTCGGATTTAGCAAAATTCGCTTCGAATCCGATCCGTTTACAGGCCTACCCAAAGAGAAGTAAACCCTAACATGCCCGTTTGTTAGTTTAAAGAAAGAATGCTCTTTTGTAAGTATGCAACTCGGTCCGATTTGGGTCGGGTTGACCTCAACCCAACCCCAAACCGACCTACTTGAAGGTCCCAAACCTAATCAAAACCAATATGAAACCTGAACTATAAACCTAAACACCAAATCGGTTTTATTTTGCAAACCCTAAACCCAACCCAAACTGTAATTTCGGGTTGGTTTCGGTCGGGTTAATAAGCATAAACACAACTTGAGTCATATAGTTGAACTTAAACCAACTTGAACAATGTGCAAATACTTAAAAAATCACATCTAACTTATCCAACACATTCAACTACAACAAAGCATATAGCTATTAGACATTGTTATCACACCACATTTTTCACATATATATATATTATTAACCGGGTTAATGAGGTTTGGGTTTCGTGTAACCCAAAACCCTAAACCCAAAACCGAATCAAATTAATTCAGGTTGGCTTTTTTTTTTAACCCAAAACCAATTCAAAGTGATATTTAACTCAACCCAAACTGATCCAAAGTCGGGTTAGATTGGTTGGGTTCTGAGTTAGCCCGAAACCCTAAACTCAAAACCGAATCAAATTAATTCAAGTTGGTTTTTTTCAACACAAAACCGACTCAAAGTGATGTATAACTCAACCCAAACTGATCCAAAATCGGGTTAGATCGGTTGGGTTCGAGTTAGCCCGACCCAAGTTGCAACCCTACTCTTTTGTGTATGAAGTGAACCTCGAAAATATAGAATGGGACAGACAAATGGAGTTGATAAAATCATCACAAATGCCTGCTACATCAGGGTTTCTAAATCTGGTGCGACTCACTAAGAAGACTACCCGACTTCTTAAAGTAATATGAAGAAGAGACTAGAGAGAAAGTCCCCTCGAATAGCAAACCTCCACCTCACGCTAGATAGAGACATCCGCACGTGCTGATACAACTGAGATTCTGTACAGTTAGCTCAACTGCACGTGTCTCGCTCAGACCCCAATGCCTAATCCACGCATCCTTTTCGCTCTCTTAAATACTTCTGTTTTTTTCTCTTGTCATCTCTTGCGCGTCTACCAATCTCCGTATAAGCTTCCAGCGGAAGAACAGAAATTCCGGTGGAAGGTCGCTTTCTATAATCTTCAACTTCCTCTTCTCCGACGGAATCAAGATACTATCGGACGTTGATGCAATAGCGAAATTCCGGTTATGGAGAAGGAAATTTCGGCGAGTTACACCTACATGGGCCGGAGCATAGACGATGTGAACAACGTAGATGATTCCTCATCGGCTTTTAGTGATTGTAATAGTGATAGATCTGGTGAGTTCTCCACAGCGTCTTCGCAGAGCCGACGGCTTCTGATCGCCTGCGCTTCTGAGAATTCCGATGATGTCATCAGTCATCTCGTTTCAGATCTCGAGTCCTGTTCGATCGACGAGCAAAGACAAGCGGCCATGGAGATCAGACTTCTCGCTAAGGAAAAACAGGAGAATCGCATTAAGATTGCTCGAGCCGGTGCGATAAGGCCTCTGATTTCTCTGATCTCCTCGTCGGATTCTCAGCTTCAAGAATACGGCGTTACCGCGATATTAAACCTCTCTTTATGCGACGAGAACAAGGATCTCATCGCCGCATCGGGAGCGATCAAGCCACTAGTGAGAGCTCTCAAGACCGGAACATCGACGGCGAAGGAGAACGCTGCGTGTGCTCTGCTCCGCCTTTCGCAGGTCGAGGAGAACAAGATCGCAATCGGACGGTCGGGAGCGATTCCTCATCTGGTAAATCTATTGGAGAACGGCGGTTCTCGCGGGAAGAAGGATGCATCAACAGCTCTTTATTCACTCTGTTCGTCGAAGGAGAACAAGATCAGAGCCATCAAAGCCGGTATCATGAAACCACTGGTCGAACTGATGGCGGATTTTGAATCCGGTATGGTTGATAAAGCAGCTTTTGTGTTGAGCATCCTGGTAGTTACACCAGAAGGCAAAACCGCTTTAGTCGAAGAAGGCGGTATTCCGGTACTAGTTGAGATCGTCGAGGTTGGATCGCAGCGGCAGAACGAGATCGCGGTGGCGATTCTATTGCAGATCTGCGAGGATAGCTCGGCGTATCGTACTATGGTAGCTCGCGAAGGAGCGATACCACCGTTAGTCGCATTGTCGCAATCCGGCACGAATCGGGCGAAACAAAAGGTGAGAAACGAAATGATTATTTTGTTCGGAATCTTCGGTTTCCCGTTATCGGTTTCTGATTCCCATTAGCTTAGGAAGCGTTTTGCATTCATTTTTAATCTTATCTTCAATTATGGCCAGAATTTTCAGTAAATTCTACAATATGTTGGCGGCTTTTATCGATTTTAGTTTTTTCTGTTTTCATGGACAGGCGGAGAAACTGATTGACCTTTTACGGCAAACGAGATCCGGCAACCTGGCAGCAAGGATGTCAATCGTGTCAGAATAGTGGTCCCACGTCAGCACAAGAAAATAGACAGAGTCCATTTCGACATCATGTGGACACCTGTCACGTATCGCACGACGGAGCACCATACTCCGGACGCTTCTGGAGCAGCAGAAATGGGAGCACCATACTCCGGACGCTTCTGGAGCAGCAGAAATGCACTCTTACTTGTAAATAGAAAAAAGAAAAAGGGCAGAGATAGAGAAGAAGAAATGTAATTATTTAATCTATTTCACATGTTGCCCCTTTCAATTAGCATCTTTTTTTAATGGGATTTTGAAAAGAATCTGAGGGCGTGTTTACGTTACTTCTCGGAAAGAGATGCGATTCCTTTTAAATTGATTCTTATTTCTTATAGAGCGTTCATAAGAACTTCTTTAGTTGAATAATAGATTTTTGTTAAGCATCCAAATTAGATTTGTAAGAAATTTGGGAAGTATATGAAATCTATTATCAGTAGGAGTTTTATTTTTTAAGATAACATGAGCAAAATAGAAATTTTAAAAGGACATATAAGACCAAAAGACATGTTTTATTAAAATCTCAAATTGATTCTTGCAAACATGAAATTGATTCTTGCAAACATGATTTCAAAAGTAGAAAATAGTAGCTTCAAAAAAAAAAAATCAACCTTCGGATGAAATGATTATTGTATAATCACTTTTCACTTGGGTTTATCAAACACTTATTTATTTATTTGAAGCGATTTTAAGCTAAAGAACCACTTCCAGAGCCCAAAGAAGCGCAAGACCACACACGCCCTGAAACAGCAAAAGGGATGGGCCTATGCTCTCGAAAGCACGTTCCAGAGAATCGAGCCCACCAGAGTACCATAGACCAGTTTGATGGTAAGAATTAGGACAAGTGACCAAACATCACAAGATAGGATTGATCTCCACAATTAAGTTCCATTTGAGGAGAAAGAATTCAATGTGGAAAACTGACATCAACAACTTTGTCTTTATTTCATTACAAACTAAGAGTAAGCTAAGCCACGGAAAAGAAAAATGTACTACCGACAAGGGTTCACGTCAATAGTTAGGGACCTATGTCTACTTTGATGGAGGCATGAAAAGAAGCAGCTGCTTTTTATAGAAATACGCATGTTTAAAATTGTTGCACCCGAATAATAGAACGAAGAACTTCGTGTGTCACCTGTCCCAAACGGACCCACTACAAAGGGAGGGTTTCAGGTTCATATTCAGTCTTCTTTTAGGATTGTTTTAGAAAGATAGATCACCCTTTTTAGTGTACTCCACCTTGGGACAGGTCACACACGAGGTTCTTCGTGTGATTGGCAGTGTATAATAGTTTTCCTTTCTCGGGTCTCGTGGTGTTTAAATAGACAAAGACTACGCTTCCAATCACATAAGGATTGAATACCGACAACTTGAACAATCCATGATTGAGGGCTTTCTAAATCGACCACATCGGCAGTGCCTTCATGTACATTTTAACCCAAAGGCCAAAGGCAGCTAGGATGCCAAGAGTATGGGTTAATTTTTCTAGAAGCTGTATAATTTTATCGAGAAAATTTATGATTATGGCAGAAAATCTTGATTTTAATATTTGGTTGATAGTAGTGAATGAGAAAGGTTTTTCAATACCCATCTAACCTTCAAACCTTCATTGTATGAGTAAGAAAGAAGCTTTGATGATTAAGAGTAAGATGGAGAACACGCTCTTCTCCTTACCTTTTCATTTTTCTTTCTTCAAATTTTGATAAAAAAAAATTCATTTCTGCATTGAAAGGAGTTTGATCGAAACATTTTTTGCGAGACCCACACTTTTTGAATATCCAAACACATATATCATGTAAAAAAAAATAGTCTTTCCTTTATATTCCAACTATCCAAACGGAAAATAGATTCTCAAATTACGATACAAGAGTAGTTCCTTATTACGATACAACGGAAGAGAATTGATGCGGCAGAATAGGTAAGAGTAAGACTCCATTGGTCCCACCACCTCTCCAACTACGCTTAAGAACCGTGTTATCATATTGGATTGTAAATTTATAGATCATGCGGTTTCAGAATTGTTTAAATGACCAAGCCGTGTGGACTTTCACCGCATACCGGAAAAGGAAAAGAACAAGGTAGACGGACGAGTTTGGTGGTTGGGGGTACTTTGTCAAAGTGTCAATGACCGGACTGATAAAAAATAAATTCCTTCTCTTTCGGTTGGTACTCGAAGAATAGGAACTGAGATAACTACTCGACAAATCTCTCTCTCCACCTAAGAGTTCTAGTACGAATGGGAGTGCTAAAAGTGACCAAAAAAGAAAAAGGGTGAACAAGTAGTCGGCTATAGCAAACCCAGAAATTTGAAAGAGGACCCACTCCTCCATTCCTCCCTACTGAAATGAAATCTACAGTGACGGGAGGTTGGTGAATTGCCTCTATCAACTGCCGGCCAAATTGACTTAGCTTAAGACCGATTCAATCAAGAGAGAGAAGAGAGAGCAGTTTGATTCTTATGATTCAATTGAATCTCATGACTTAGAATCATTAAAAATTCAAAGTAATTTTAATAGAAGTAAAATTCATAGGTTTTGGGATCCCTCTTAGCGAAAGAGTACTATATAAAGAAGATTCAAATTAAAAAAAGATGAGTTTTCAATTAAAAAAACTTCTTTTGTTTTTATTTTTTTGGTGTTGCAAAGTTGAATTGTTTGAACAATACATGTAAATCGTAAATCATAAGGTTCAATGTATAAATCGTAGGATTTAAACAATTTTTTTTTTACTAATTTGAATCGACCTATGGTTAAATCCAATAGAATCCTAAGATTTTAACAACAGAGAGCACAGGTATGTCTAGTGGTCAAGTACGTAATCCATATATGCACCATATCTAAATTAAGAAATAATCACAAAGATTATGAATCAACCCGAGGGAAAAATAAACTCATTTTAACATCCATACTAATAGTATGATACTATTAAGGGAAAGGGTGTATCGTAAAGCATGCCAATTTTTTTTATTTACTTTTAATATTTTACAAAAGTAACCTTTAGTATTATAAAATAATTAATATAATTAGGGATAATATTGTCTTTTGGTTTATCAGTTAAATTTTCAAAATAACCGTTTCCATCTCATTTCAGTTATAAAAAGAATGACGTGACAAGAAAACGGTTAATACATTCTATACATTTATCAACGTGCAGTACTGCACGTGCCACCCGCTAATACTGACAATTGCCCTCTCCTATAGTAACTGAAATAGTATATACCTGATAGTGGTGTGCAGGACCAACTGAAGTGCCTACATGCTGCTTCCCGAAACCTTCATGTTAACAGCTTATCAACAATAGTCACCAATGCTTGTCAAACACATCAGTACTGCACCTGAGAAGTGAACAAACTTCAGCCATTGTTAAATGGTCGCTTAGTTGTCAGGATGCACCTTTTATTGCATAAATAAAGAAATTTACTGCAATCCATAACCATGCCAAGCATGGAACCTAAGCAGAATAATGAGAAAATTTTGGACAATTTACTGAAATTTTCTTCTAGAAAACCAAAATTAAATATAACTCAATATCAGTATCACATGAAATGGGAAGAGATCCATCTCATCTGGTCTAAAGTCAGTGACAGTAAACTTAAATTTTTACACAATAAAATTTTTCTGCTGATTATAAATAAGAAATCAATAATATAATGTTTTGGGACTCTGAAAGAAATGGAAGAGTCAAAAAAAGGAACTATATCAGGTTCATACCAATTCTTTGATATACCTGTAGAAAAATCTTCATAGTTGTTCTTGAAACCAAAGCAGTATCCAAATAGCATTATACATAAAGCTAAAAGCGTATTAGATTGGCGACTATGGTTCCTGGTGTAACAGAATAGGATTATCGCCTTGCGAGCGATCACCCATAACGATCACATTATCACAGAGATAACATTGATTTCCCATAAAAGAAGGTAAATTATAATCCAAACATGTTGAGAAGTCACGAACTTCAATTTAACTAGAAATTCAAACTCCATTGTTCTTCACTTTCCCCATTTTTCCAAGTTGGTACATCGGATAAAAGAAATCGAAATTGAGAATAAAGCCGATAACACGTCTCGTTCAAGATCAATGAAAAAATAAAAAATACAAACTACCTGTAACATTATGAGTGGCTTGCAGCTAACGTTGCCGTCTGATTCGATGACGGAATGAAGAGTCAAAGCGAATGATCTGAATTTCAAATGTAGCAGAGAATAGGCAGCTGATCTCAACGAAGGCATTTCTTCCAACTCACAATTAGGGTTCTAAAGAACACGCCTGAAACCATAACAATCATCATTCAAATATCGATAGATTTTAGTGTTCCAATCGAAATGCAAAGAGAGATATCTTACTTCCATATGAAGGAGACGAAGTGCTCACGCATCGAAAACAGGCTCAATTGTCTTCCAGTATCATGTTCGATTCATACTGCTATTCTAAAGTCGAGAGAACAGGAGTGAGTGGGTCGGGCACCGGGTCGAAATACTTGCCCAGGCTCGCCAAACAAACTATAGGGCCTATAGGTCCGACCAAATCCACTGACGGGACATAAAGTGAACCCATATTAGCACACTGGTCCAAGCTCAGTCAAATTACCAGAGGAACAGAGGAAGTCTTTAGCTTCTTATAGTTGGCTAGGGGTTGGGCTGAAAATGTAGCCCGGTCCGTTTAGGCTTGTTGAGCCTATCCAGTTTAATCCGAGCTTAGACCCGGTTTTTGGGCCCGTGGGCTAGTAACGCCTGGTTTTATAGAAGCCCAAAGTTCTTAGGGGCGGGCTTGGGTTAGGTACGTATAAGCCCAGCCCAAACCGATTTTAGTTACCATGCATTTATAATACTATAGGTTTAACATATTTAAAGGTTATTTCATCGTATCCCTAATTGATTTTATGAATTTTTTTTGTTGTATTTTTTATTGAAAGTGAAAAATATGTAACAAAATTTTTAAATATAGATGATTGTGGAGATTGTAAGAATTTTTTATTAATAAAAATAATAAGCATGCTTGGGATTTTCATATTAATTTAGAATCGAACTTGGGCTTAATTCATGGACCCAAAAACCGGGCCGGGTTTGGGCATGTATAACATCCCTAATATCCTATGTAAGCCTGACCTGGACACGGCCCGGCCCACCAACTTGCCAACCCTAGCTAGGTGTGTATAAGGGGTCGGGTCGTGCTTGTCGCTTTTAAATCAAAACTGTTTGTGATAACTCACAGATGCGTGAAAGAGACAAAAGTGATAAACTTATCTTCTTAGATAAGTTTGCATTACCAATATCAAGATGATTCACTAATCATTATCGAATACATAAATAAATAAATAAACCACTGAATTTAAACACCCGACAAAATCCAACAAAAAAACAAGGGGAGGGGAGAAATAACCAGTAATACTTGAGAAGGGTCAAATGTTAGACTCTTGGGCCTCCATTATGGGAATACGCCCAATATTTGACACCCCTTATTAGAACCCGGGCTGAGCTCAAATATTGGGTTCCTCATAGGGGTGGCCATGGGCTAGGTTCCCTCCCCGGCCTAATCAACGGGCTTTATGATTGGGCAGGTTTGGATAAGGGTAAATGGCTCGTAAGGCCAGAACGGCCTGAAATTTAAGCCCGATTGATTTTTCGGACCGGACTCGGAATTATGTTAAAGTGGCCTGACCTATACATTAAATGTAACTACTATTTTTCTATATTGTATATATATATATTTGATTGCCCCGAGCTTAGGCCGGCTGCGCTTGGTTGAAGCTTTAGATTGTTTGCCAGCCAAAAGATGGAACAAAAACATTTCTTTTATAAATATATACATGTGACAATAAGAAAAATTTCACCTTTCACACATCATTTACAGTGGAATTAGTTGAGAACTCTTAGGCTGTGTTTGTTTAGCTAGAATCTATAAGAAAGCAAAATCAACTTTCCAATGAATTCCGTGCATTTGATTCAGTAGAAAATGTGCCCTTGGAAAGTACTTTTTCAAAAGTATTCTATTTTTAGGGAAAATGCCCTCAAACTTTTTCCTTAAAATAAAGGAGAAACGATGAAAAGGAAAGGAGAGTAATCTTTTGCTTTCCTTTCCATCCTTTTCCAACTAAACAAACACACCCTTAAAGAGCACAATGATCTTTCAGGACCTGCCTCGCAAGATCTAAAGCACCACTTCTTTTGTAGATCAAATGCAAATTGTAAGCTGATTCTCTACGAAGGTTACAGTAACCTGGCTTCTGAGTTTCCTGAAAATCTGAATGCTCATTAGGAAGCTTCGGGATGGGGTAATCCCTCTCATGAATTGCAAGAACCTTTTCATAGTATGAAACAGCCAGTGAAACAAGGCCAACATGCTGAAATGCACGGGCGATGTTGTATAATGCTTCCTGCACATAATTTCCGGAGTTACTTATGAGAGATAATATATAAGAGTATGTTTCACGCTAATTAAAAAGTAACAAAGAAAGAAAGAAAGCAAGTAAAGATGAAAGGCAACTTCGACATAAAGAAAGAAAGCAAGCAAGTACAAGATGAAAGGAAATTTCTTCACTGTTGATACTTTTATTTTTGGGTAAAGCCTCGGATAAGGAGAGAGGAGGGGATTATGCAGACCCCTACCCGTTTATTGTTGTAAAATTGATGATTACACCTAGAAATGGGGGACTTAATGTGCCTTGGCCCTCGAAAAATAGGCGAAAGGTTTTCTGCACTCTTGCAAGAGCTTGCATTGGCTGTTGCAGCAGGGCCATTTTTGCCATGTGGAGGAATGATCTAGCTAATCCAGAATGTATATTTGAGAGGGACCCTCTGGATTAGCCATGTATACAAAATTTGAACATATATAAGCTCCAATAGTACATATGTATTAGGTTTTGCCACATGTATCAATGGCCATTTAATTTTTTAATGTTTCCCGAGTTTTGACCTTAGTTTTAGATGAGCCCTTTATGCCACATGGCAAATGTCTTTGAAACTGAAACTTGGTATGTGACCCGGGGTTAACCGAATGTACACGTGGAGAAATGGGGTTCCCCAAATAAGCTTCCATGTATGAGATACCTGTCACAACAGGTATCCCTATCTGCAACGTCCAACCAGAAAACCGGGACCTTCACAAAAACCTATACAAGTGGAAAAAAGGTGCATTCATATTTAAATACATGCAGTTACATACGAAGATATGAAACTCCAATCCGATAAAATGGTAGAAAACTGAGCACCCTCTTGAGGAGTTGGTGAATGCAGTTAAAAGTAATATCGGATGTAGAATCAATTCCATGATTACCTAAGAAGTCTGCCACTGAGTTAGCTTCTCAAAAGACATGACAAACTGAAAAGTGGAGCTCATTTTTCAATATGAAAATTTCCTCACCGCCAATATTGAATATACCAAGGAACTTGAGAGTTGTTGGTAAGGCAACAAAGGACCAACTTCGAGTCAAATTCAATAA